>JAODAL010060560.1:0-20830 GCA_025379985.1 Phyllomedusa bahiana | reverse complement strand
CCCCCATGCGGCGGGGAAATCCCCGGCCTCGCTGGGGGACAGGCCCGGCCCACCTAAGGCGCCCGGGCCCCCCGGGTCAGTGCGCACCGCCTCGCTAGGGTCGTGCGCCCCGGGCCTCGCTAGGGTCAGTGCCCCGGCCCGCTGGTCATGCGCACCGGCCTGTGGGGTTCAGGGGGCCCAGCCCGGCCTCGTAGTCGTGCGCCCCGGGCCTCGCTAGGTCGTGCGCACGGCCTCGCTAGGTCAGGCGCACCGGCCTCGAAAAGGGTCAGTGCGGCACCCCCCCCCCCCGCTGGTCAGTGCGCCCCGGGCCCCACCTAGGTCAGTGCGACCGGCCTCGCTAGGTCAGGGGCACCCCGGCCTCGCTAGGGAGTGCCCCCCCGGCCTCGCAAAAAGGGGTCAGCCCCCCCCAAGCCCGGATCGCTAGGTCGGGGCAGCCGGCCATCGCTGGGTCAGGGCACCGGGCCATCGCTAGGTCGTGCGGCCCCCGGCCTCGTGGGGGTCAGTGCAGCACCGGCCCCCGTGGGGCAGTGGGGCACCGGCCTCGCAAAGTCAGTCGGCACCGGCCTCGAAAAGGGCAGTGCGCCCCGGCCCTCGCAAAGGGTCATGCGCACCGGCCTCCTAGGGTCATGGCACCGGCCTCGCTAGGTCGGCACCCGGCCTCGCTGGTCAGTGCGCACCGGCCTCGCTGGGTCAGTGCGCACCGGCCTCGCTAGGGTCGTGCGCCCCCGGCCCCGCTAGGGTAGTGCCCCCCCCGGCCTCGCTGGGCAGGCACCCCGGCCTCGCTAGGGTCAGTGCGCACCGGCCTCGAGGGTCAGTGCGCACCGGCCACCCTTTAGGTCGTGCGCACCGGCCCTCGCTAGGGCAGTGCGCACCGGCCTCGCTGGTCTGCACCCCGGCCTCGCTAGGGTCAGTCAGCCCCGGGCCCTCGCTAGGGTCATGCAGCACCGGCCATCGCTAGGGTCAGTGCACACCGCCATCGCTGGGGGTCAGTTTGCAGCAGGGCCCCACGCAAATTCAGTCGCACCGGCCATCGCTAGATCAGGGCAGTGCAGCCCCGGGCCACGCTGAGTCAGTGCAGCACCGGCCATCGCTTGGGCAGTGCGCACCGGCCATCCTAGGTCGGCAGACCGGGCCATCGCTAGGGTCATGCAGACCGGCCATCGCTAGGTAGTGCAGCCCCGGGCCATCGCTAGGGTCAGTGCAGCCCCGGGCCATCGCTAGGGTCGGCAAAACCGGCCATCCTGGGAGTCGGGGCCCAGCCCCGGGCCCATCGCTGAGTCAGTGCAGCACCGCCATCGCTGAGTATGCAGCACCCCCATCGCTGGGTCAGGGCAGCACGGCCATCGCTGGGCAGTGCAGCACCGGCCATCGCTAGGGTCAGTGCAGCACCGGCCATCGCTAGGGTCAGTGCAGCACCGGCCATCGCTGGGTAAAGTCGAAACGGCCACGCTAGGTCAGTGCAGCCGCCAGGCTCACGCAGGGTCAGTGCAGCACCGGCCATCGCTAGGGTCAGTGCAGAAACCGGGCCATCGCTAGGGTCAGTGCAGCACCGCCCATCGCTAGGGTCAGTGCAGCACCGGCCATCGCTAGGGTCAGTGCAGCACCGGCCATCGCTAGGGTCAGTGCAGCACCGGCCATCGCTAGGGTCAGTGCAGCACCGGCCATCGCTAGGGTCAGTGCAGCACCGGCCATCGCTAGTGTCAGTGCAGCACCGGCCATCGCTGGGGCAGTGCAGACCGGCCATCGCTAGGGTCGTGCGCACCGGCCATCCTGGGTCAGTGCAGCACCGGCCAAATCGCTAGGGTCGTGCGCACCGGCGGTCGCTAGAGTCAGTGCGGCACCGGCCGTCGCTAGAGTCAGTGCGGCACCGGCCGTCGCTAGAGTCAGTGCGGCACCGGCCGTCGCTAGAGTCAGTGCGGCACCGGCCGTCGCTAGAGTCAGTGCGGCACCGGCCGTCGCTAGAGTCAGTGCGGCACCGGCCATCGCTAGGGTCAGTGCGGCACCGGCCATCGCTAGGTCAGTGCGGCACCGGCCATCGCTAGGGTCAGTGCGGCACCGGCCATCGCTAGGGTCAGTGCAGCACCGGCCATCGCTAGGGTCAGTGCAGCACCGGCCATCGCTAGGGTCAGTGCAGCACCGGCCATCGCTAGGGTCAGTGCAGCACCGGCCATCGCTAGGGTCAGTCAGTGCAGCACCGGCCATCGCTAGGGTCAGTGCAGCACCGCCATCGCTAGGGTCAGGCTGACACCGGCCATCGCTTGGAGTCGTGCAGCACCGGCCATCGCTTGGGGTCAGTGCACCCACCGGCCATCGCTAGGGTCAGTGCAGCACCGGCCATCGCTAGGGTCAGTGCAGCACCGGCCATCGCTAGCGTCAGTGCAGCACCGGCCATCGCTAGAGTCAGTGCAGCACCGGCCATCGCTGATCAGGGTCATGCAGCACCGGCCATCGCTGAGGGTCAGTGCAGCACCGGCCTTTCGCTGGGGATCAGGTGGCAGCACCGGCCATCGCTGGAGTCAGTGCAGCACCGGCCATCGCTGGAGTCAGTGCAGCACCGGCCATCGCTAGAGAGGGTCAGTCAGGGCACCGGCCATCGCTAGGGTCAGTGCGAGCACCGCCATCGCTGGTCAGGGTCAGTGCGGCACCGGCCATCGCTAGAGTCAGGGTCAGTGCAGCACCGGCCATCGCTAGGGTCATGTGCGACGGCCATCGCTAGGGTCAGTGCGGCACCCCCTTTCGCTAGGGTCAGTGCAGAAACCGGGCCATCGCTAGAGTCATTGCAGCACCGGCCATCGCTAGGGTCAGTGCAGCACCGGCCATCGCTAGGGTCAGTGCAGCACCGGCCATCGCTAGGGTCAGTGCAGCACCGGGGGGGCAAGAGCAGGCAACGGCCCATCGCAGGGCAGTGCGGCACGGCCATCGTGGGGTCATGCGCACCGGCCAAGCTAGGGTCATGCGAAACGGCCATCGCTAGGGTCAGTGCGCAGGGGCCATGTAGGTCAGTGCGCCCCGGGCCCACCCTAGGGTCGTGCGCCCCCGGCCTTTCCCCAGGGTCAGGCGCACCGGATCGCTAGGGTCAGTGCGCACCGGCCAGCTGGGGCAGGGGCAAGCACCGGCCTCGCAGGGGTCATTTCGAACCCCGGCCCCTGTAGGGTCAGTGCAGCACCGGCCATCGTAGATCGGGGTCGGGGTTTGGACCGGCCATCGCTAGGGTCAGGCGCCCCGGGCCATCGCTGGGTCAGTGGCACCGGCCTCGCTTGGGTCAGGGGGCAGCACGGCCATGCTAGGGTAGGCGCAGGGCCTCGCTGGGTTTCCCAAAGTGCAGCCCGGCCATCCTAGGTCAGTGCGGCACCGGGCCCCATCGCAGGGTCAGTGCGCCCCGGGCCATCGCTAGGTCAGTGCACCCCCCGGCCCGCAGGGTCATGCAGCACCGCCATGCTAGGTCAGTGCGCACCGGCCCATCGCGGGTCGTGGCACCGGCCATGGGTTTGGGTCAGTGGACCGGCCATCGCTAGGGTAGTGCAGCCCCGGCCATCCTAGGTCAGGGCCCCCCGGGCCATCGCTAGGTATGTGCAGCACGGCATCGCTAGGAGTGCAGCACGGCCATCGCTAGGGCAGGCAGCCCCGGCCATGCGGGTTTCAGTGCAGCACCGGGCCATCGCTGGTCAGTGCAGCACCGGCCCGCTAGGGTCAGTGCAGCAGGGACCCATAAAAGGCAGTGCAGCACGGCCTCGCTAGGGGGGTCAGTGCGCCCCGGCCATCGTAGGTGGGTCAGTCGCGGCACCGGCCATCGCTAGGGTCGGGGTGGGGAGAAACCGGCCATCGTAGGGTCATGCAGCCCCGGCCATCGCTAGGGCAGTGCAGCACCGGCCTCGTGGGGCTGCAGCCCCGGCCCTCGTAGAGTCAGTGCGACCGGCCTCGCGAGTCGGGGTCCAAGGTGTGCACCACCGGCCATCGTAGGTCATGCGCCCCGGCCACGAGGGTCAGGCAGCACCCCATCGCTAGGGTCAGTGCGCAGGGCCATCGCTGGGTCAGTGCAGCAGGGCCCAAAGCTAGGCAGTGCGCACCGGCCATCGCTAAGGGTCAGTGCGACGGCCACGTTTGGTCAGTGAGCACGGCCATGCAGGTCGGGCAAGCCCCGGCCATCGCAGGGTCAGGCAGCACCGGGGCCATCGCTAGGGTCAGTGCGCACCGGCCATCGCTAGGGTCAGTGCAGCCCCGGGCCATCGTTTGTAGGGTCAGGGCAGACCGGCCATCGTGGTCAGTGCAGCCCCGGCCACGTAGGGGCAGGGTCGCGGGGCTGCAGCGGCCATCGCTAGGGGTCGTGCAGCACCGGCCATGCTGGGGCAGTGCAGCCCGGCCATCGCTAGGGTCAGTGCGCACCGGCCATCGCTAGGGTATGCAGCACCGGCCATGCTGGGGTCAGTGCGCACCCGGCCATCGCTAGAGTCAGGGTCAGTGCAGCACCGGCCATCGCTAGAGTCAGTGCAGCACCGGCCATCGCTAGAGTCAGGGTCAGTGCAGCACCGGCCATCGCTAGTGTCAGTGCGGCACCGGCCATCGCTAGGGTCAGTGCAGCACCGGCCATCGCTAGAGTCAGTGCAGCACCGGCCATCGCTAGAGTCAGTGCAGCACCGGCCATCGCTAGAGTCAGTGCAGCACCGGCCATCGCTAGAGTCAGTGCAGCACCGGCCATCGCTAGAGTCAGTGCAGCACCGGCCATCGCTAGAGTCAGTGCAGCACCGGCCATCGCTAGGGTCAGTGCAGCACCGGCCATCGGTAGGGTCAGTGGAGAAACCGGGCCCCATCGCTAGGGTCGTGCAGCACCGCCGCGCTGGGGGTTTGTGCAGCCCCCCGGCCCTTTCGCTGGGTCAGTGCCCCCGGGCCGTTTTGGGTCAGAAAAAGCACGGGCCGTCCCCTTAAGGGTAAAGGTCCCAGCCCCCGGCCGCCGCTGGGGTCGGAAAGAAAAGGCCCCGGTGCAGAGTCAGGGGCAGCACCGGCCGTCTTTAGGGTCAGTGCGGCACCGGGGCCGTCGTAGGGTCAGTGCAGCCCCGGGCCGTCGTTTGGGCCATTTGCAGAAACCGGCCACCCGCTAGGGTCAGGGGCAGCACCGGCCATCGCTAGGGTCAGTGCAGCCCCGGCCATCGCTAAGTCGGGGGTCAGTGCAGCACCCCCCATCGCTAGGGTCAGGGGCCGAACCGGCCGTCGCTAGGGTCAGTGCGGCACCGGGCCGTGCTAGGGTCATTTCAGCCCCCGGCCCGGGGGGGCTGGGGTCAGTCCCGCCCCGGCCGTCGCTAGGGTCAGTGCAGAAACCGGGCCCTCGCTAGGGTCAGTGCAGCCCCGGGCCATGCTAAGTCGGGGTCAGTGCAGACCGGCCATCGCTAGAGTCAGTTGAAAGCCCCCGGCCCAACCGCTAGAGTCCAGGGGTCAGTGCAGCACCGGCCATCGCTAGAGTCAAACAGTGGACACCCGGCCATCGCTAAAGTCAGTGCAGCACCCGGCCAAAAGTTTAGAGTCGTGCAAGAACGGCCATCGCAAGGGCAGTGCAGCCCCCGGCCATCGCAAAGATTTAGAGTCAGTGCGCACCCCGGCCCATCGCCTGAGTCAGTGCAGCACCGGCCATCGGGGGGAGTCAGTGCGAAACCGGCCATCGTTTAGATTTCCAGTGAAAGAAAACCGGGCCCATCGCTGGGAGTCGTGCAGCCCCGGGGCCATCGCTAGGTGTGCAGAAACCGGCCACCCGCTAATTTCCGTGCAGCCCCGGGCCCCATGCTAAAGTCAGTGAAAGCACCGGCCCCCCATAGGCCCGTGCGGGCCCCCGGCCCATCGCTAAAAGTCAGTGCACCCCCGGGCCATGTTTTAGGGGCATTTTGCAGCCCCGGGGCCAAACCCGCTGGGAAGTCATTTGCCCCCGGCCATCGGTTAGAGTCAGTGCAGCACCGGCCATCCGGGGGGTTTCGTGCAGCCCCGGGCCCATCGTGGGGCAGTGCGGCCCGGCCATCGCTGAGTCGTCCCGGCCCCCGGCCATCGCTGGGAGTCAGTCCCGGGACCGGCCATCGTTTGATCAGTCCCAAGCCCCGGGCCATCGCAAAGATTTCAGGGGGCAGCCCCGGGCCCCATCCGCTAGAGTCTTTCCACACCGGCCATCGCTAGAGTCAGTGCGCCCCGGGCCCATGAAGAGTCAGTAAACCCCCGGGAATCGAAGAGCCCGTGCAGCACCGGCCATCGCTAGAGTCACCAGCCAGAAACCCGGGGCCATCCCCTAGATTTCGGGCGAAACCCGCCATCGCTAGAGTCAGGGCAGAAACCGGCCACCCGCTTAGGGCCCAGGGTCATCCCAGCACCGGCCCCTTGCTAGAGTCAGTGCACCCCAAGGGCCCCCCCCGCTAGAGCCCCGTGCAGCACCCGGCCCACGCTGGGGGCCAGTGCAGAAAACCGGCCATCGTAGAGTAAATTGCAGCACCGGCCATCGTTTGAGTAGTGCGGCCCCGGGGGCCATCGCTAGATCAGTCCCGGCCCCCGGCCTTCGCTGGGGGTCAGTGCGAACCGGCCTTCCCCTTGGGTCAGTGCAGCCCCCCGGGGGCCATGCTAGGGCCCAGTGCAGAAAGGGCCCAAACCGTTTGAGTCAGTGAAAGGCCCGGGCCCTTCGCGGGAGTCGTGCAGCACCGGGCCCCATCGCTAGAGTCGGGGTCATTTGCAGCCCCCGGCCATCGTTTGGGGGGTCGGGTGCAAGCAGGGCCCAAAACGTTTGGGTCGGGTGCAGCCCCGGGCCCCCAAATGGCTAGAGTCAGTGGGGGAACCCGGCCATGCTGGGGGTCAGTGCGGGCACCGGCCATCGTTGGGTAAAGTTGAAAGGCACCGGCCTTTGTGGGAGTCAGTGGGGGCCCCGGCCTTTGCTGGGGGTCAGTGCAGCAGGGGCCATCGCTAGGGTCAGGGGAAAGAACCGGCCATGCTAGGGTCAGTGCGCCCCCGGGCCCAATCGCGGGGTCAGTGCAGCCCCGGGCCTTTCAAAAGGGGTTTCATTTGCGCCCCCGGCCATCGCTAGAGTAAGGGCGGAAACCCCGGCCATCCCTGGGAGTAAATTTTCCCAGCAACCGGGCCCATCGCTGGGTCAGTGCAGCCCGGCCATCGCTAGAGCCCAGGGACAGTCCCGGGGCCCCAAACCCCCTAACGGGACCGAAACCAGTTACCCAAAACCGGTTAGCTCAAACTTCTCCTTGAACGACCTGAGAATGACACCCACAAATTGAGGCCAAAAACAACCGGGAAAAAGGGCTAACGGGGAAAGGGACCAAAGAAAAGGGCCCCTAGGGGAGCGTTTTTGTCCGGGAGGGAAAGCCCCCCACCCCTCGGGACTTTTCCTTTCCCCCACTCCAAACCTTCATCCTTTCCCTTTCCCAAAAATTCTTTCCCCCACAGACAAAACCCACCCTTCCCGCTCCAGAACCCTTCGTCCCCCCCAGACCGCTCTGCCTGTTCCTCAAGACGTCTCTTTTTCCCCAAACCCCCCCGTCCCCCCTCCCCCCTTCCCCCAAAGGACCCACTGCCCCCCATTTAAACCCCTTCTGTACATCCCCTCCAGACCCCTTGGCGCCCTTCTCTAGACCCCTCTGTCCTTTCCTCCAGACTCCTGTCTTCTCCTCATGACTCCTTTGTCCCCTCAGACTCCGATGTCCCCCCCCCCCGGCCACTTTGTCCCCCCTTGGTCCCCCCTCCGGGAACCCCCTTTGCCCCCCCCCCCCGTCCAGAACCTTCTTTTGCCCTCCTCTTTCCCTCCCCCCAGACTTTTCTGCCCCTCAGACCCCTACCCAAGACCTTTTTTTGTCCCCTCCCCCCTTACCCCTCCAGCCCCTTTTGTCCCCTCACCCCCTACCCCCGACCCTTATTTTCCCCTCAGCCCCCCCTCCAAACCCTTATCCCCCCTCGGGCCCCCCCCCCTTCCAAGCCCCCTTTCCCCCCTGGGCCCTCCCTCCAGCCCCTTTATGTCCCCCAGCCCTACCCCCGCCCCCTTTCCCCCTGGGGCCCTACCCCCAAAGCCCTTTAATTTTCCCCTCAGCCCCCCCTCAGCCCCTTCTGTGCCCTCCTCTGTCCTCCCTCCAGACTCTTCTGTCCCCTCGGCCCTACCTCCAGACCCTTATGTCCCCTCAGCCCTACCTCCAGACCCCTTTGCCCCTCGGCCCTACCACCAGACCCTTATGTCCCCTCGGCCCTACCTCCAGACCCTTATGTCCCCTCAGCTCTCCCTCCAGACCCTTATGTCCCCTCGGCCCTCCCTCCAGACCCCGTTGCCCCTCAGACCTACCTTCAGACCCCTTTGCCTCTCGGCCCACCCACCAGATCACCCTGTTCCCCTCTTGCAGACCCCTACGTCCCCCCAAACTCTTTGGTCCTCCCTCTAGACCCCTCTGTCCTCCTTCCAGATCCTCCATCTAGAATAAGGACCTGGACATAGAATGCGGGACATTGTCAGTTCATCAGCGGCTTCCGCGCCTCTGCCGTGTGCCCGGGGCGCCGATCTTTTCAGCTGTATGCGCGTTTAAAGCTATTGTGAAGCAGAGAGAGATCACTCCCTGCTCCGCTGAGTACTGTGGGAAGGGAGAGTGCAGCAAGAGCTTCGGCAGGGCAGCAGGGGAGAGAGGTGAGCACTGTTAATTTTTTTACTTTTATCATCCACCTGTACAGCTGCCTACACTGACTATGGGGGACCTATGACTGCCAAGCTTTTCTATATAGATCCCCATCATGGGTATATAAACCCCCCCAGTAGGTATATAACCTCTTCTAGTAGGTAGGTAGGTATATAGGTGTTGGAAAAATAAGGATTCTAAAATATTTCTGTGGTAAATTGTGCAGGAATGAGTCGTGGTCGGGAGAAGATGTCTTGAGAAGAAGGAAAGTGAACGACTACGAACAAAAAAGACATCACCTGTGAGTCCTGAAATGTAACTGCACTGTTTAAACGTTTTTGTGTCTGCAGAGCTTTTGTACACTGGTTCTATTACTATGGTCACTGTAGGAGGTAATATACAGTCTGCAGAGCCTGTGTACACTGGTGTCTACCACTATATGGTCACTGTATGGTGGTAATATACAGTCTGCAAAGCCTGTGTACACTGGTATCTATTACTATATGGTCACTGTATGGAGGTAATATACATTCTGTAGAGCCTGTGTACACTGCTGTCTACCACTATATGGTCCTGTTGGTGGTAATATACAGTCTGCAGAGCCTGTGTACACTGGTGTCTACCACTATATGGTCACTGTATGGAGGAAATATACAGTCTGCAGAGCCTGTGTGTTCACTGGTTTGTCCTAACCGCCCTTTAATTATGGTCACTGTATGGAGGTAAAAAAGTTGAACGGTTTTCTGCAAGCCTTTTGTAATCACTGGTTGTCTTACCTAACTATATGGTCCCTGTATGGATGTAATATAAAGTCTGAAGAGCCTTTTGTACACTGGTTCTACCAAACCGTATAATTGGTCGCGTTTTAAATGGGGAAAAGGTAATATACAGTCTGCAACTGTGTACACTGGTACTACTAAATGGTCACCGTATGGGTAATATACAGTCTGCAGAGCCTGTGTCCCACGGGTTTCCTACCACTATATGGTCTCTGTATGGAGGTAATATACAGTCTGCAGAGCCTTTGTTACACTGGTGACTACAACTAATTATGAGGGTAATATCAGTCTGCAGACCTGTGTACATGTGTCTACCACTATATGGTCCCCGTATGGAGGTAATATATACAGTCTGCAGAGCTTGTGTACACTGGTGTCTACCACTATTGTCACTGTAGGAGGTAATATACAGTCTGCAGAGTCTGTGTACACTGGTGTCTACCACTATATTGTCCTGTATGGAGGTAATATACAGTCTGCAGAGCCTGTGTACACTGGTGCTACCACTATAAGTTCTGTATGGAGGAATTTACATTTGCAGAGCCTGTGTACACTGGTTCTACCACTATATGGTCACGTATGGAGGTAAATACAGTCTGCAAGCCTGTGTACAATGGTATTATACTATATGGTCACTGTATGGAGGTAATTACAGTCTGCGGGAGCCTGTGTACATGGGGGCTCCCACTATATGGAGGTAATATACAGTCTGCAGAGCCTGTGTACACTGGTGCTACCACTTATAGGGTCACCGAATGGGAGGTAAATATACAGTCTGCAGAGCCTGTTTTACACTGGTGTTACCACTATATGGTCACTGTATGAGGGTAATAACAGTCTGCAGAGCTGTGTACACTGGGTGTCTCCCACTTATAGGAGGTAATAAATACAGTCTGCGGGAGCCTGTGTACACTGGTGTCTACCACTATATGGTCACCGTATCGGAGGTAATATACAGTCTGCAGAGCTTGTGTATACGGGTGTCTACCACTATAGGTCACTGTATTGGGGTAATATACAGTCGCAAGTCTGTGTACACTGGTGTCTACCCACTATATGGAGGTAATATACAGTCTGCAGAGCCTGTGTACACTGGTGTCACACTATTGGTCCCCTGTATCGAGAGTAATATACAGTCTGCGAGTTTGTGTACTGGTGTTACCACTATAGGTCACTGTAGGGGGTTTAATCACAGTCTGGCAGAGCTGTGTACACTGTGTCTACACTATAAGGAGGTAATATACAGGTCTGCAGACCTTGTACACTGGTATCCCACTATATGGTCACGTACGGAGTAAATAATCTGCGGAGCAGTGTAATTCACCAATACACATCATAGGGGCAGGAGGAAAAATTGACATTATACCATCTATAGGCAGGAGGACATATACATTACACATCTAGGGCGGAGGACAACCATCTACACATCTATGGGCAGGAGGACAGATCACCATTAACATCTATAGGGCAGGAGGACATATCACCAACTACACATCTATAGGGCAGAGAATTGTACTTATACAACATCTTAGGGCAGGAGGACAGATCAACCATCTACACATCTATGGGCAGGAGGAATATCACCATCTACATCTTGGGCAGGAGGACATATCACCATCTACACATCTATAGGGCAGGAGGACAGATCACCATCTACACATCTATAGGGCAGGAGGACAGATCACCATCTACACATAAATAGGGCAGGAGGACATATAACAATCTACACATCTATAGGGCAGGAGGACAGATCCCACTACACAGCTATAGGGCAGGAGGACATATCACCATCTACACATCTATAGGGCAGGAGGACAGATCACCATCTACACATCTATAGGGCAGGAGGACATATCACCATCTACACATCTATAGGGCAGGAGGACATATCACCATATACACATCTATAGGGCAGGAGGACATATCACCATATACACATCTATAGGGCAGGAGGACATATGACTATATACACATCTATAGGGCAGGAGGACAGATCACCATCTACACATCTATAGGGCAGGAGGACATATCACCATCTACACATCTATAGGGCAGGAGGACAGATCACCATATCACTCATAGGGCAGGAGGAAAATCCCATAAACATTAGGGGCAGGAGGAATATCACCTAATTACACATCTATAGGCAAATAGGACAGATCACCTAACAATCTATAGGCAGGGGGACAGATCCCCCATTAAATCTTTGGGCAGGAGGACATATGAAAATACACATCTTAGGGCAGGAGGAATATCACCTATACAATCATGGGGGCAGGAGGACAGATCTTATAACTGGGGTTTTGTGTCATTTTAACGGTGAGATCTGGAAACACTTTGGGGATTAGATCTTGTAATTGTGGAATCATTTTCCTATTTTACTTATTTTCTTTGGAAAGGAGAAAAGGGGTGGGGGGGGGGGGGGGGGGAAGTTGTCTATAGAAAAAATAAGCACATACAGCACAAACAAAGCAGCCGCTCTAAAAGGGGGCCCCAGATAAAGAAAATACAATAATAATAAAAAATAAAGAAAATAAAAAAACATAAAACCGTTATTAAAAATATAGTATGGAACAAGAAGGTGGTGACCCCCGGGCTGGGGAATTTCTATCAATACCCCGGGGGTTTTGAGGGGTTTCTCCGTCCCCCCTTGAAATTTTTTGGGGGATTCGAGGGTTTTGATTTTCCTCTTTTTTTAAGGGAATAAAAAAAAATTTGTCCAGGTTTGGCATCGAGAAGAAAAGATTATGGGTTCCCGAGGGGGGAGAAGAGGAGCTTTCTCGGGCAGGAAATGTCAGGAATTCCAGTTTGATCTGCGGCCCCGGGGCCCGTTTTTTTTATAAAACCTCTAACCGGGAGCGGGGGAATTTAAAATCCCGCACGGGGGTATTGTACGGCAGGGGGGGCACCTGTGTGTTACTGACTGTCACAGAGTCTCCCCCCTCCCCAGTCAAAGGGTTTTTTGCCAAACCCGTATTTATGGCTGAACAAACAAAAAACGATTCCCAGTAGATTGTCAGCTCCTGCGGCTGGAGGGTCTACTGCCTGCACACAATGAATGCGGATTTATCCTGTAGTTCTAAATTGGGTACGGAACTAATAAAAGTCAGAAAACAACATAAAAAGTAGCACAAAGAAGACAAGAAAAAATTCCTTAAAATGAACAGGAATAATAATAATAATAAAAAACAGCAAAAAGAAAACATAAAAAGTAACACAAAGTAATATGAAGAAGAGAAGAAAAAACTCCTTAAAAAGAATAATAATAAACAGGAAAAAGAAAACAACATAAAAAGTAAAACAAATAAAATGAAGAAGAGAAGAAAAAACTCCTTAAAAAGAATAATAATAATAATAATAATAATAAATAATAAAAACAACAGGAAAAAGAAAACAACATAAAAAGTAAAACAAAAATAATATAAAAAGAGAAAAAAAAAACTCCCTTTAAAAAAAAACAGGAATAATAATAATAAAAAACAGCAAAAAGAAAACATAAAAAAACAAAGAAAAAAAAGAAAAAAAATCCCTTTTAAAAAAGGAATGTAAAAAAAAAAAAAAAAAAAAGGAAAAAAAAAATTATAGATAAAAAATAAACAAATGAGGTAAGAAAACATAAAAATATAAAAGTCAAATAATAAAGAAAAATTCTAA
The DNA here is from genome assembly GCA_025379985.1 of Phyllomedusa bahiana. NCBI lineage: Eukaryota > Metazoa > Chordata > Amphibia > Anura > Hylidae > Phyllomedusa > Phyllomedusa bahiana. The sequence goes on along the minus strand of JAODAL010060560.1, from coordinate 7,770 downwards.
ATAAATATAAAATAAGACAAAAATAAAATACAGCAAATTATAAGTAATAAATACTAATTCTAAATAACAAAAATATATTTGTAATAAAAGTAATAATAAAAAATACACAATTACAGTTATAATAATAAAAACAGCAAATTCTAAAAAAAATTTTTCAAATATTTAAATTATATTATAATATTACGATATATATTATAATGTTTATATAATATTATATACAATATTTAAATAACAAAAAATAAAAAGGTATTATAATATTTATTAATGTATAAAATATTTAAAAAAAAAATATACAGGGAATAAAAGTACTAATGTAAATAAATATAAAAATAAAAATTGCCAAGAAAAAAATTCTATTTAAAAAAAAAAATAAAAATGAAAAATCCCAAAGTAAAAAAAACCTTTAAATTTTCCCTAAAAAAAATTCTACAAAAGAAAATAAAAACAATTGTAAAGCAATGAGGCGGAAGAGATGGGCCCCCTTTGCAAACTGACAATTGTGATATGATTTTGGCGTTTATATTCAATAAGTTAATAATATAGATTCATTATAGTCTTATACTACATTTCAGACTAAATGACATTTTAGGGAAAATTTTTTGGACTATTTTTAGTTTGGGATTTTACAACTTGTTAATGCATTTTCTAAATTTTTTTTGGATGATTTATTTTTCAATTTTTGTCTTTATTTACAACCTTATGTACATTTTAGCTTGAATAATATGTTTGATCTACTTTTTATTCATTTTTAATTTAGGTATTTTTAGTGAGTTTTTTATACCTTTTTAATTTTAATGATTCTTTATAAAATTTTATCTTTTGATTAATACTTTACATACTTTTACTTTAGTTTATATACATTTTTTATTGTTTTTAAAAGTTGATGATCCCCTTTGTTATTTAGTTTTAGTACATTTTTGATTTTTTGACTATTCGAAATTTTTTTCTAATTTTAATTTTATTTTGTTACTATAATACTTTCTAAAAATTAGATTCTATATATTTCTTAGATCAGATACTTTTGTAGATTAGATGTATCATACTGTGTGTACATTTTAGATTAATTTATAGATATATTTATTATATTTTATAGATTACTTTTTATTATCTTTTTAGGTTGGATAATATATTTTTTTTAGGTACATTTAAGATTAAATAAACTTTCTGAACGTTGTAGAGCATTTATTTCACACGCTTTTTAGCTTCCGTTATATGCTTTATGTACTTTTTAGGTTATGGCAATAAGTTTGGAATAAAAGGACTTAAGGTCCCTGTTTTATTTTGTCTCCTTGTATATTATTATTATGACCTGAGAGTTGTTATCTGTATTAGACACAGAGAGTGGCAGTGATCATTACCATTGGGGGCTCTGCTCACATTGGAGCGGTCGGGGAGTCCATCGGTTCTTGAGCGGTGTCTGTTAGTTTTATGAGGTTTTGATTTCTTTTTTTTTTAGCCCTTTATGATGTTTTGATTTCTTTTAATCCCTTTATGATGTTTTTTGACTTTTTGGGCCCCTTTTTAGACGGGGGGGGCCCTGTTGGGAGCTGAAAAAATCTGAACCCTTTACCAATGTTCATTGGTTCCCCCCAAAGGAAAGCGGAATCTGGGCTTTGGGGCCCATAGAAAGTCTGGGCTCGCCCTATTCTGGGGCGTTTTCACCCCAAAAAAACTGGCGCACCCCGTTTTTCTAGATATAGGCAGGCGCACTCCAAAAGTAGGGCTTATTGGGGCGCCCTTGCCTAATGGGGGGGTGTGCTGGGGCGTCGCCCCCAAAACCCGTATGTTCTCACATCTGGGACGGGGGAAGGGGCAAACGGGGCGCACTACTGCTGAACGGGGGAGAGCGAGACACAAGGGGTTTACCTGACCTGAGTGTCAAAATGGAACGAAAGAGCAAAAATCATGACCCCACAGAAGAACAGGTTCCAAATTCAGGCCCATTCTACAAGTCAAGCAATCTCATTTCACCCTTTATGTCCATTACACTACAAAAAAGTTTCAGTAAAAACGTACAAAAATATACGGGACCCAACTGGATGTATATATTATATATAATATATATATATTATAAATTTTATATATATTTAATATATATAATAATACACACACACACACACAAATACAGGCCGTCCCCGGGTTTACGAATGGGATAGGGATGTAGGTTTATTCTTAATTTGAATTTGTTGTAAGTCAAAACCGGTATTTTTTTAAATTAATCCACACAAAACAGACATGAAGGGAGGGTATTTACATGTTTTTTTTGCTTTTTGTCCCCCTTTGGGTTTCACCTCATGGCTGCTGGGGCCCTGCTGGCATTTGCGTTCTACGTGCTATTTTGCTATGGAACATGGAACTACAAGTGCCAGCAGCCCCAAAAAGTCCCGTTTGAAATAGGGGACTGTTTGTAATTTGGAAGGTTTTTTAAGTGGGGGATCCCTGAATAGAATTTGTATTAAGGGGGCAGGTAGATTTATTAAATGTAACTCCAGCACAAAGGGTTTGTTTTTGTTTCAAAAATTTGCAAGGAAGGGTTTTTACATTGTTTTGGTTGTGCCCGGGGTAAGAAGTTTTCCCCTCATGTACCTCATGTGCTGCTGTGGATGCTGGAATGCCAATCTACACTACTATTGCTGTGGCGGGGAACTACAATTTGCCGCAGCCCCAATCTACATTTTAACTGGGGGGACGAGCAAGTAAAGGGATGTCTATTTATATTAAGTTCCCTCCTTCTCCATGGTGGAAAATTTGGGTGGTGTGTGTGTTATATAATAATAGGAAGGTGCGATCTAAAAAAATAAAGAATCATTTTTATATTCCACAGGCAATGTTTCGGCTACACAGAGCCTTTCTATAATATATATACAGGCAGTCCTTGACTTACACCGTTCCGACTTACATCTGTTCCCTAGTTACAAACGGAGACTTATGGGGCGTGCTGGCACTTTTGTTCCTGTTTTCACAGCAAAGAGTGAAAGAACGACAAGTCCCCAGCGGGCCACAGCAGCACAGAGGTGAAATTTCCTAACGGGGGCAAGACAGCAAAAAAAAAATTAAATACCTTTTCCTGCACACAAAAAAAAAAAAAAAAAAAACTTTAGTGCGGGAGTTTCCTTTTAAAATTAAATTACTGTTCTGACTTACATACAATTCAAACCAACCTACAGTCCCATCCCATCGAACCTGGGGGGCTGTATAGAAAATTTTAAGAAAGGCTCTTGTACCGAAAAAATTGCCCTTTTGGGAAATAAAAATGATTTTTATTTATTGTTTTTTATATATGTATGTACACACACACACACACAAAAATATATAAACCCGGAGGAAGGAAAGAAGGAGGGAAAAAATATGTTATTATTCCCCCTTTAGGGGTGGTGTATATATATAGAAAGGGGTGTACATAATCGTTTTGGTCCATAATTTTGGATACTGACAATTTTTTTTTTTACCTGTTTACTGAAACACATTCCAGTTCTAGTTCTATAATGGACAAGAACCTGCACCATCGAAAATACAGAATTGCACAACCAATCAGCTGCCTTTTCCCAGACAGGAAAACAGGAAAGTGCTTCCACATTTTTCCATACCCGCCCCTTTCTGTCGGGAGAGGCGCTCTTGGCTTTATGATCTCCGCCATCAAACTTTGGTTTGGGCTGAATTGGTCCCTACTTGGGGCCCGTGCCAATGACAAACCTTTTGCTGGAGTAAGCGTCGCCCCGGGTCGGCTCCGGGCCCACGCGACGCCACCGCCCAGGCCGGCTCCGGGCCCACGCCACGCCACCGCCCCGGCCGGCTCCGGGCCCACGCCACGCCACCGCCCCACGCCCCGCCACCCGGGTCCCGGGGCCAACATGACGCAACCGCCCCCCGCCACGCCACCGGGCCAACGCGACGCCACCGCCCAGGCCAGCTCCGGGCCCACGCCACGCCACCCCCCGCCGCCCGGGCCCCCCCCCTCCCCCCCAACATGACGCAACCGCCCCCCCAGCCAGGTCCGGGGCCCCGCCCCGCCACCGGCTCCGGGCCCCCCGCCACGCCACCGGTCCGGGGCCCCCGCCAACCCACCCGGTCCGGGCCCCGCCACGCCCCGCCCAGGCCGTCCGGGGCCCACGCCACGCCAACCCCCCCCACGCCCCCCCCGGGTCCGGGCCAACAAGCAACCCCCCCACGCCCCGCCCCCCGCCAAAAGCGCGCCACCCGGGCCCAGGCCAGTTCCGGGCCCGCCAAAAAAAAAACCTCCCGCCCCCCCGGCCCGAGGCCCTCCCGGGCCCCCGCCCGCCACCAAAAGACCCAAAACCCCCCACGCGACGCCACCGGCCCCCCGGGCCCACGCCAGCCCCCCGGCCCGGGCCCACCCAGCCACCGGCTCCGGGCCCACGCCACGCCACGGTCCGGGGCCCAGCCAAGCCACCAAAATGACGCAAACCCCCCCCACGCGACGCCACGGCTCCGGGCCCACGCCCCGCCCCCGGGGTCCGGGCCCACGCCACCCACCCGGCTCCCGGGCCACGCCACGCCACCGCCCCGGGGTCCGGGCCAACTGAGCAACCGCCCCACCCACGCCCCCGGCTCCGGGCCCACCCACGGCCACCGGCTCCCGGCCCACACGGCCATCGCCCAGGCCGGGTCCCGGGCAACATGCGAAAAGCCCCACGCAACGCCACCGCCCCGGGCCCCCGCCCCGCCACCGGGTCGGGCCCACACAAAAGCCCCCCGCCCAAGGGCCGGCTCCGGGGGCCAACTGAGCAAAAAACCCCCCCACGCAACGCATGCCCCCCGGGGGCCCCCGCCACGCCGCCCAAGCCCCCCCACCCGGCCCCGGGTCCGGGCCAACATGACGCAACCGCCCCACGCGACGCCACCGGCTCCGGGCCCACGCGACGCCACCGGCTCCGGGCCCACGCCACGCCACCGGCTCCGGGCCCACGCGACGCCACCGGCCCATGGCCAAACCGCCCCCGGGCCCCCGCCGGCCACCCGGGCCCCCACGACCCCCCGGCTCCGGGCCCCCCGGGGAACCCGCCCAGGCCAGTCCCGGGGCCCAAAATGAGCAACGCCCCCCGCGAGCCCCCACCCCCGGGGCCCCTGCGACGCCCCCGGTCCGGGCCCACCGCGGCCCCCCGACCCCAAAACGCCCACCGCCCAGGGGCCCCCTCCGGGGCCCAACATGACGCAACTGCCCCATGCGACGCCGCCGCCCCGGGCCGGCTTCAGTCCACCATGTCCCGTGGCGACACACTCACAACCAGTCCTTTCATGCTCGTGGTGCGGGCCCAGAAGATCCGGCCATATATTTGGAATATTTCAGCGGGTACGAGGCGGCGCCCCCGAGCTCGTGCGCAGAGCAGGGAATATTCCCTGTGATCAGGACATAAATAACGGGTTACTAATTGTTTTACAGATCCTGCGGGGTCCATCTGGGCTTTGATGCGTGAATGATGCATGAGAAGGGGCCACATCAAAGCGCAGACGGCACCGCTGCAGGGGGTGGGGGGGTCCTGCGCCATAAATCACTGGCCCAGGAATTAGGGGAAGACAGCGACGATCTAACCCTCCCCGATCAGCCAGGACTCTAAATAAGTTACAGACGGGAGCGGCGCAGGCGCAAAGGCATCTCCACAGCAAACGATACCCAGGAGGGAGGGCGACGGCCCGCACCCCGAAACCTGGAGCAACCGTCCGGGAGCACCTCCGGCCCGAGAGGATGGCGGGGGCATAGATTAGTGGGACAGCGGTCACATCACCTCCAACACTCCACTCACACCCAGAACTGCAGTCACATCATCTCCAACACTCCACTCACAACAAGAGCTGCGCTCACATCACCTCCAACACTCCACTCACAACCAGAGCTGCGCTCACGTCATACCCGATACTCCACTCACACCCAGAGCTGCGCTCACATCATACCCGATACTCCACTCACACCTAGAGCTGCAGTCACATCACCTCCAACACTCCACTCACACCCAGAGCTGCGCTCACATCACCCCAACACTCCACTCACACCCAGAGCTGCGCTCACATCACCTCCAACACTCCACTCACACCCAGAGCTGCAGTCACATCATAACTGACACTCCACTCACACCCAGAGCTGCGCTCACATCAACTCCAACACTCCACTCACACCCAGAGCTGCGCTCACATAACCTCCAACACTCCACTCACAACCAGACCTGAGATCACATCATAGACGACACTCCACTCACACCCAGAGCTGCAGTCACATCATATCCGATACTCCACTCACACCCAGAGCTGCAGTCACATCATATCCGATACTCCACTCACACCCAGAGCTGCGCTCACATCAACTCCAACACTCCACTCACACCCAGAGCTGCAGTCACATCACCACCACCTCCAACACTCCACTCACACCTAGAGCTGCGTCATCATTCCGTACTCCACTCACAACCAGAGCTGCGCTCACGTCATACCCGATACTCCACTCACACCCAGAGCTGCAGTATACTCCACTCACACCCAGAGCTGCCGTCACATCATATCTGACACTCCACTCACACCCAGAGCTGCAGTCACATCACCCCAACACTCCACTCACACCTAGAGCTGCGCTCACATCACCGCCAACACTCCACTCACACCCAGAGCTGCACTCACATCACCTCCAACACTCCACTCACACCCAGAGCTGCGCTCACATCATAACTGACGCTCCACTCACACCCAGAGCTGCAGTCACATCATCTGTAACACTCCACTCACACCCAGAGCTGCGCTCACATACCTTACACTCCACTCACACCCAGAGCTGCGCTCACATCATAACTGACGCTCCACTCACACCCAGAGCTGCGCTCACATCATATCCGAGACTCCACTCACACCCAGAGCTGCGCTCACATCATAACTGACGCTCCACTCACACCCAGAGCTGCGCTGACATCATGACATCATCTCCAACACTCCACTCACACCCAGAGCTGCAGTCACATCATCTCCAACACTCCAATCACACCCAGAGCTGCGCTCACATAACTGACACTCCACTCACACCCAGAGCTGCGCTCACATCATACCCGATACTCCACTCACACCCAGAGCTGCAGTCACATCATACCCGATACTCCACTCACACCCAGAGCTGCGCTCACATCATAACTGACGCTCCACTCACACCCAGAGCTGCGCTCACATCATCTCCAACACTCCACTCACACCCAGAGCTGCCGTCACATCATCTCTGACACTCCACTCACAACTAGAGCTGCTGTCACATCATCTCTGACACTCCACTCACACCTAGAGCTGCTGTCACATCATCTCCGACACTCCACTCACACCCAGAGCTGCAGTCACATAATCTCCGACACTCCACTCACACCTAGAGCTGCGGTCACATCATCTCCGACACTCCACTCACACCCAGAGCTGCGCTCACATCATATCTCACATTCCACTCACACCCAGAGCTACAGTCGCATCATCTCTGACACTCCACTCACACCCAGAGCTGCGCTCACATCATCTCCAACACTCCACTCACACCCAGAGCTGCGGTCACATCATCTCCGACACTCCACTCACACCTAGAGCTGCGCTCACATCATATCTCACATTCCACTCACACCCAGAGCTACAGTCAGATCATCTCCGTCACTCCACTCCCACCCAGATCTGCGGTCACAGTATTTCTGATATTCCACTCACACTCAGAGCTGCGCTGACATCATCTCCGATGCTCCACTCACACCTAGAGCTGTGGTCACATCATCTCTGACATTTTGCTCTCCCTGAATTAAC
>JAODAL010060559.1:0-20830 GCA_025379985.1 Phyllomedusa bahiana | reverse complement strand
CCCCGGGGGGAGCCCCCGGGCAGTTGGAAAACATTGAGCGGTGGAGGGCCCTTCTTGAAGGTGGCAGTCAACGCCGCTTCATTCCACGATAACTCGGGGGCCCCAAAAGTGCGGAAACGTACGGCTTTAATCGCCTACAGATGAGTCCCTTGGCGCAGATTTAGCAAGGCGGTCTCGGCAGACGAAGCCCGGGATGGTTCCTCGAAAAACGCTCCTGAACTCGGTGAGGAATGAAGCCAGGTTAGCTGTAAACCGGATCGTCCCTGTCCCAGAGGGGGGAAACCCCAGGCCAGGGCTTTCCCGGAGAGAAGGCTTAGTTCGAACGCCACCTTAGATCGTTGGGTTTAGGAAATTGGTTGCCCATTAACTCAATTGCAGGGGCTTTGGTGATAAAGCCCCTGCAGGCCTTGGAGTCCCCATCGAATTTGGTCGGCATAGATAGACGGAGCCGTGGACCAGCGGTTGGAGCTGGAACCGGGGAGCAGCGGGAGCCACAGGAGCGGGTTGTTGCTGCTGAGCGGCCAGGAGCTGCTGCATCATGGCGGAGAGTTGGCTGAGTTGCTGGGCTTGCTGAGCGAGCTGTTTTTGGACTGCTGAGCCACAATGGCGGTTGGTGGTCAGCGTCAGACGGCAGAGGCACCTTGGCGGGATCCAGGGCCCGGATCTTGCTGTCACGTACCCGGACGTAGAAGTGGATCCACTGGACCACCACAAGCGATGTGAAAAGCACGCCAGGGAACGGAATCTAAGTAGGTCCCGGTTTTCACCAGAACCCGCGCAAAGCGGGATGGACTTGCTGCGGGGGAGTCTACCAGGTTGTTACCCCTGACGTGACTTGCTTGCGGTGGCAGCCAAGGTATAGCGTGGTGCGGGAAACGTCAGGCAGGCTCGTAGTCGGGGTCAGGCAGAAGGTCAGGGCAGGCGGCACAGGTTCGTGGTCGTGGACAGGCACTAGGTCAGGACAGGCGGCAAGATGCGTGGTCGAGGAACGGAAGCTTTTGGGACAGTACACGGTAAGTCAGAACAAGGCTTGTAAACTCTTCTCTATAGGCTGAAATGGACTAAAGATCCGGCAAAGCCCCAGGAAGGGGCAGGCTTAAATATGGGCAGTGGGCCCGGGAATTGCCAATTTTCCGGTTTCAATGGCCCTTTAAATTTTCGCAGTTCCCCGGGGCACGCGGCCTTAGATGTCGGGGACGCGCGCACCGGGAGGCTGAGACCGCAAAAGGGGGCGCGGCCCCGGGAAAGTAGAGGGAGCCGGGCCCGGCCGGGGGTGAGCCTCCCCGCCCGACTGCGTCGGCCCCAGTGCCGCTGTGCAGCCCCCGGGGTGTGCCCGCGACCCGTGACGGGGGTCGCGGGCCCACCCGTGACATATGTGCTCTGCAGACCTGACAGGATGGCACAATGCTTCTTTCTGGTAGGAGGTTAAGAAGTGAAAAACAAACTCCATCCTGCTGATAAGACACAGCAGTGACTGGCATCACCAGCAACCACTGCCGAGCGGAGGGTTTAGCGCCGTGGAGTAGTCGGATTTGGGGTGGTGGATGATTGGATCCCCCAAAACGGTGGGTGAAGCCACGTGGGAGGAGTCTAAGGGGTTCCTGGTTTTTACCAAAGCCCACTACAAGGTGGCTTGGGCTTGCTTCGGCAAGAGAGACCCAGGTCATTACCCCAACGTGACTTGCTTGCTGTGGCGGCCAAGGTGTAGTGAGGTACAGAATCGTAAGACAGGCTCGTGGTCAGGGACAGGCAGAAAGGTCAGGATAGGCTGAAAGCAGAACATGGTCAGAGGACAGAGACAGAGGTCTAGATATGCGGTAAGGCAGGAACTCAGAAGAAACACTTTCACTAAGGCTCAAGGCACCATAGATCTGAAAGGGAGTACAAGAAGAGGCAGGACTTAAGTAGTGTCAGCACCTGGTGATAATGAATTCCGACGCACTGGCCCTTAAAATTTGATGGAGCTGGAGTGTGCGGCTGCTAGGGAATGGGGATGTGCCCACCGACTGGCAGGAGCGCCATGGGGAGTGAGGAGAGGTGAGTATAGTAGCCGGGGCTGGGGATTATGAGTGTGCCTCAGGCCCAAAGTATGGGTTGCAGAGACTCTTGTGCCCGGAGCGGCAGAAAGAGGGACACCCATAACAGAGGTAGTGGATAGCTTAAGTTAGCTTATGCAAACAAGATCTGCTTTAACTCTTTAAGGAAGCAATATTGAAACAGCAAAGTAATTGATAATAATCTGTTTAATCTTTACCTAAATGTTTAAAGCTAATCAATTAGATTAGAATAACACTATAAATAGCCTCGGAATGTAAACTAAAATGTTTTAATAGTCTGACAGCAAACAAATTTCATAGAAAGATAAGGAAGTAAAATACAGAGTATATTAGAAAGTTGTAGAATGTTCCTTTTATACATTGATTATGTAAAATTCACTAGAAAACCCCATTGAAGGGGTTGTCCAACACAAAAAAAAAAATAATTGCATAAAAGGGCAACAAAAATTATTTATTTATTTTAATTTTTTGATGACACCACAATCACTCCTGGTCAATATGTGATGACTGCAGCTAGTCAGTAGCATCAGAAGTCATGTACCGTTCAATTGACACTATTGTTCACATTGGGGTAATTATTTTATGGCTAGTTTTAAGAATTTTTTGTGTGTGTTGGACAAGCCCTTTAAATACTTATGTGTTATTTTTATTTTTTCCTGCTGCATATACTTCTGGTTTTGACTAAAAAATCTCCATCAAAAACTACACATTTAGCACAAAAAGAACCCTGCATGTGTGTTTTGGCAAATAAGAAATGTAATGGATTTAAAGTGTGCTCTGTATTCATTTTCACAAGCATTTTTAGTGTAGTTTTTAACATCCGTTTTGAAAAGCCTAAGGGTATGTTCATGTGCCGCAATACGTCGGGTGTTTTAGAAGTATGCGCTGGAAAGAGCCTACTTCTAAAGCGTTGACAGCCAGCTCCCATTGACATATAATCATAGCTCTCAATGAGAGCTATGAATTACTGTATTTGTGGGGCGTAGTTCGGACGTATTGCAGCTCAACTATGCGCCAAATTACGCCCCGCAACATACCCATAGAAACAAAATGCCACACCTTTAGCATGCTGCATTTTACAAAAGGAGTCACCAAAATGCTGCAGACAAAAATGGGTTGCTTTTAGCACATAATTATTTATATGTCATTATAGACTTTCATGTTAAATACATCAGGCCACATTGTATCTAGGCAAAACACAAAAAAGCATGAAAGACACCAGGAAGAAAGCTACAAAAAAATCAGCATTGTTATAAAACATGTTTATTATTAGTTTATATTTATATTATATAAACACATGAGGGACACATGAGGCCAAGCATATTACTATGCCCAAAAACATGACACCACTTGAGGCCACACCTCTAACATGCTCAAACACATTTGCACAATTGCCACCAGAATTAGCTTTATATATGAATACATACTGTATATGCAAATAAACATAAGACTCAGAGGTGTCATTAGGCAGTTTTACCCGGGGCTCGTGCCCCGGATAAATATAACTGCAGATTGATTGCAGTATTATCATAGTACTGACCCACAGAGCTGACAATCTGTTATGTCTGTTATACATATATAATGCTGATCCACAAAGTTTATCAATACAACTGCAGACTATCAGCTCTGTGGATCAGCTTTTTGTCAGCATCATACATGTATAATACATATAGTTGAAACCAGAAATTTATATACACTATATAAAAAGACACATATTTTAAAAGACACATGTTTTTCTCACTATCTGACAAGAAATCAAAATACAGTTTACCTGTTTTAGGTCATTTAGGATTACCAAATTTATTTATATTTGCCAAATGCCAGAATAAGGAGAATTTTTAAGGCATTTTTATTACTTTCTACAAAGTCAGAATTTTACATACACTAGGATTACTATGCCTTTAAACAGTTTGGGACAGCCCATATGATGATGTCATGTCTTTGGAAGCTTCTGATTCATCCTTGAGTGCAACCTCCAGATACCTGAAGGTGCCTCATTCATCTGTACAAACAATTATATGCAAGTACAAACAAGATGGGAATGTCCAGCCATCATACCTCTCAGGAAGGAGATGGGTTCTGTGTCTCAGAGATGAACATGCTTTGGTCTGACATGTGCATATCAACCCAAGAGCAAAAGACCTTGTGAAGATGCTTGTGGAAGCTGGTAAGATTGTGTCATTATCGTCAGTGAAACGATTACTGTATCATCATGGGATCAAAGGCCACTGTCACGGACGGCGCCACAGTCCAGGGGACGGGCTGCGGGCGCGTCCGTTTCCCGACCCTCTCTTCAGTACTGGAGGCAAGTGGCCCCGCGGTTCTTGCGCCGGACCGTGGGTGCACTCGTCCCCCGGAGGTCAGGTACTCAACTGACCTCGCACCTGACTCCAAGTGCTCCTGTGCCGGCCGGTGCGCACGTCCCCGCTCCCTAGGGCTCTTGCGCGCCGGTCTTCTCAGATTTAAAGGGCCAGCACGCCGATAATTGGCTGTTGCCGGCCGCTGACCCCATATAATGGCTCCTACTCTGGCAGTCCTCTGCCGGATCTTTAGTGCCCTTGGAGCCTACTGAGAAAGCGTATTACCTCGTCTTGTGATTCCTGAGTATCGCAACGTCTCGCTACCGTCCTCCGACCACGAACCTCTGCCGCCTGCCCTGACCTACTGCCTGTCCCCGACTACGAGCCTGCCTTATGATTTTGTACCACACTTACCCTTGGCTGCCACCGCAAGCAAGTCCAGCCAGTGGAAGTGACCTGGTAGTTTCCTGCCACAGCAAGTTCATCCCGCTTTGCAGCGGGCTCTGGTGAAAACCGAGTTCTACTTAGACTCCGCTCCCTGGTGTGGGCTTTCACCATCGCTTGCGGTGGTCCAGCGGATCCACTACTGTTACCGTTACAGTAAGATCCATCTATGGATCCCGCCAAGGTGCCCCTGCCTGGCGAAGCGGACCTTGCAGCAGTTGTTGCGCAACAGTCGCGACAGATCGCGCAACAGGCACAGCAGTTGGACCAGCTAACCGTCATGTTGCAGCAACTCCTGGCGAACCAGCAGCAGCCATCATCTCCACCCGTGGCTACACTGCCTCCAGCTTCCCCGCCGGCAATGGTGGGTCCCAAGCTCTGGTTGCCGCTACCGTCGAAATTCGCAGGGACTCCAAGCAGTGCCGAGATTGTATCACCCAGTGCTCTATGCACATTGAATTAATGGCGGACCAGTTCCCCACGGAGCGTTCTAAGGTGGCTTTCGTGGTCAGCTTGCTTTCCGGGAAGGCCTTGGCATGGGCCACACCCCTGTGGAACTGGAACGATCCGGTGACGGTGGATCTACAGTCTTTACTCCAGGAGTTCTGCATTGTTTTCGAGGAACCAGCTTGGGCGTCCTCCTCCGAAATGGCTCTTCTAACCCTGTGCCAGGGGGACTCGTCTGTGGGAGACTACGCGGTGCAGTTCCGCACCTTAGCTTCAGAGTTATCCTGGAACGAGGTCGCCCTGTGTGCCATCTTTAAAAGGGGCCTCTCTAGTAGGATTAAGGATGTGCTGGCCGCGAGAGAAATTCCGTCTTCCCTCAGCGAGTTAATTCAGTTGGCTACCCGCATTAACGTGCGTTTCACCAAAAGGCGAGAAGAGCTTCGGCAAGAACGAGAGGTAGCATGGCCACGCCGGTTTCCACACCTAGGTCCAGTATTCCAGAGGCAGCCTATGCAACCGACACCTCTCCCTATTGAGGAACCCATGCAGGTCGACCAGGCTCAACTCTCTGAGCAAGAATTGGCCCGACGTCGGCTAGGTAACCTGTGCCTGCACTGTGGCAGCCCTGAGCACTTCCGCAGGAATTGTCCACAACATCCTAAATGTCCAGGAAACTTCCGCACCTAGGGTCCATGGGAGAGACATCCCTAGGTGCAAATTCCTCCTCTCCATGCCTGATGATGCCGGTATAGGTCGTGACTGATGCTGGACTCACATTTCGGATCTCAGCCTTCCTGGACTTAGTGTCGCAGTATCGCCTCCCGGTGGTCCGTCTGGAAAAGCTGCTGGTAATCTCCTCGGTCAGCGGTGAGCTGCTAAGTGACACAATACAACTCATCACCAAGCCGCTGTCTCTCCACGTGGGAGTCCTGCATAAGGAGAAGATCTCCTTCTACCGCGCTCCTCTTCGGCGGTTCTCCCCGGGCTTCCGTGGCTGCGACTCCACTCTCCTACTCTAGACTGGACGTTGGGAGAAGTCACTCGCTGGGGTCCTAACTGCCTGAGCCGTTGTCTGGTGGCACCTCGCCCGGTGCTTACCGGCTCTCGTACGATTCCCCGCGAACCATTGCCCGGTCTACCCGCTGAATACCAGGAGTTCGCCGATGTCTTTTCAGAGATCCTTCCCCCTCATCGGTCATATGATTGTCCGATCGACCTACTGCCGGGTACCAGTCCTCCCGAGGGTAGAGTCTACCATTTGTCCGTTCCGAGACACCAGCCATGTCTGAATATATCCGGGAAAATCTCAAGAAGGGCTTCATACGAAAATCCTCCTCTCCCACAGGTGTGGGATTCTTCTTCGTGGAAAAGAAGGACGGTACCTTACGGCCCTGCATCGACTATCGGGGACTTAATAAGATCATGGTGAAGAATCGGTACCCTCTGCCGTTGATCACAGAGCTCTTTGATCGCCTACGTGGTGCAAATATTTTCTCCAAGTTGGATTTGAGGGGGGCCTATAACCTGATCCGTATCCGTAAGGGCGATGAGTGGAAGACGGCTTTTGACACCAGGGATGGGCACTTTGAGGACTTGGTCATGCTGTTCGGCCTGTGTAACGCCCCGGCCGTCTTCCAGGAGTACTAGAACAACATCTTCAGGGATCTCCTATATACATGAGTCGAGTTAAACCAGGACGACATCTTGGTGTACTCATATGATCTGGAGACTCACCGCGTCCACGTCCGCCAGGTTCTGAGGTGGCTCCGTGCTAACCACCTGTACGCCAAGTTGGGAAAGTGCATCTTTCACCAAACCAGCCTGCCATTTCTGGGATATATTATCTCTGACCAAGGTTTGCTAATGGACCCGGCAAAGCTGTCTGCTGTCTTACTATGGCCTCGCCCTGTTGGTCTTCGGGCCATACAACGCTTTCTGGGGTTTTGCAACTATTACCTGCAATTCATCCTGCAATTTTCTACAAGGGTAGCTCCCATTGTAGCCCTCACGAAGAAGAACGCTAACCCACGAAGTTGGCCCCTCGAGGCTGAGGAAGCATTCGTGAAACTGAAGACTGCCTTTGCTTCTGCTTCTATCCTGTCTCGACTGGACCCTGCAAAACCTTTTGCACTAGAAGTAGACGCCTCGTCTGTCGGGGTCGGTGCGGGTCTCGCGCAAAAGGGACCGACGGGTAGAACGGTCACTTGCGGATTCTTTTCCAAAACATTCTCGCCGGCGGTAAGAAATTACACGATCGGAGACCGGAAGTTATTAGCAATCAAACTGGCTCTGGAGGAATGGCGTTATCTGCTGGAAGGTGCTCGACATCCCATCTGCATCTATTCAGATCACAAGAACCTCCAGTACCTTCAGACGGCCCAGCGACTTAATCCACGCCAAGCTAGGTGGTCGCTCTTCTTCTCCCGGTTTAATTTCCAGATCCACTTTCGTCCTGTGGAAAAGAATGTGAAGGCAGACGCCCTCTCACGAGCTTCTGACGTGGTGGGTGAAGAAGTGACCCCAGAGCACATAATACCCCCGGAGCCTCTTGTTTCCGCGGCTTCTGTTGAACTCCGGAATGTCCTGCCTGGGAAAACATACGTAAGCCTCGCACTCCGCAAAAGGATCTTGCAGTGGGGACACAGCTCATTGGTGGCCGGACATCCCGGTGCTCATAAAACTTGCCTCCGGTTCTATTGGTGGCCGGACCCTGCTAAAGACGTCAAAGAATTCGTTGAGGCCTGTGTCACCTGGCTCGTAATAAAACGCCCCGTCACAGACCGGTCGGGCTCCTGCATCCCCTGCCCATCCCTACCAGTCCCTGGTCGCACGTGGCAATGGATTTTATAACCGATCTTCCCCCTTCCTCTGTTAACACCGTGATCTGGGTGGTTACGGATCAGTTTTCTAAAATAGCACATTTTGTCCCATTGCCAGGCTTATCCTCCGCCCCGTGCCTGGCCAACCTGTTTTTTCTCCACATTTTTCGTTTACGCGGGATGCCCCTGCAAATTGTTTCTGATCGTGGAGTTCAGTTTGTCTCCAAATTCTGGCGGGCCCTCTGTTCTCAACTACAGGTGAAGCTCGATTTCTCCTCGGCCTACCACCTCAGACTAACGGCCAGATGGAAAGGATCAACCAGGTCCTGGGGACCTACTTGCGTCATTTTGTCTCGGCACGTCAAAATGACTGGTCCAACTTGCTTCCGTGGGCGGAATATTCTTATAATTCCCTAGACTCTGAATCAGTGGGTGCCTCTCCCTTCTATATTGTGTACGGCCTGCACCCTCGCACCCACCTCTCCCACTAGCATCCCAGTTTGAAGTCCCTGCAGTGGATACATTGGTCCACGACATGAAGGCCATTTGGGCCTCTGTCCTGCACAGTCATGCTCGTGTTTCGGCACGGCATTAAAGGCGCAAAGGCAGATAAGAGAAGATAGTCCTCCCCCCAAGTTTTTTCACCATGCGAGTAACGTGTGGTGTGATCGGCCTAAAATATGTCTGGCTTAAAAACCTAAGTTATAAATTAGAGGTCCCGACTACGTGGGGCTCATTCGAGGTGCATTAGACGTATAAAACCGGTGGCCTATTAAACTCGCTCCCGCCTTCCATGCGTTCCTCACGAACTCCTTTCACGTTTCCCTTCTCGAAACCCCTGGTCCTTAACCGTTTGTGCTTGGATGGACAAGCCCTCCATCTCCAGTGGCGGATTGACTCTTAACGGTTTCGGGTATAAGGAGGATCTGGATATGAGGGTGTCCAAGGGTGGGAAACGTATTTTTTTTTTTTTTGTTTATGTGTTGTTTTCCTGATTCGTATTGGAGGGGGTTCGGGCCCGGGAAAGTGCATGGGAGCCGAGGAGGGACAATATGCTGGACATGGAAGCTCTGTACAGAAGGGTCCTCCGGTGTTGGAACAGAGGGGGAGGCCTAAGGAGGGGGGGGTACTGACACCAGCGGTGCCGCAGCCCAGGGTGAGTCGTGCGCTGGACAAAGGGCAGTTGACTTCACCCGACTCGCTTGGACTACCTAGGCGTCGCTGTGGCGGCCGTGTGAGCACGTTCCCGCTCCCTAGGGCGCCGCGCGCGCGGTACTTCTCAGATTTAAAGGGGCCAAGCGCACCGGTAAGTGGCTGTTTTTGCCGGCCGCTGACCGCATATAATGGGCTCCTTCTCGGCAGTCCTCTTGCTGGATATTTAGTGCCCTTGGAGCCTATGAGAAGCAGTCATTTACACCTCGTCCTTGTGATTCACTGTGTACGCGTACTGTCTCGCTACCGGTCACTCCGACCATTAACACTTTGCTGGCTTCCTGAGGTACAGCTGGTCCCCGACAGACGTGCTTGCCCTTTCGATTTTGTACCACGCTTAACTTGACTGCCATCCTAAAGCAAGTCCCGCCAGTTGTAGCGGACTGGTAGTTTCCGCCGCAGCAAGTCATCTGCTTTGCGGGTGGGCTCTGGTGAAAACCGGGTTCTACTTAGGACTCGCTCACTGGTTGGGCACCTTTCACTATTGCTTGGGAGGGGGTCCAGGGAGCAACACCACGTACCGTTACAGCCACTCTGTCAAGAAGAAGCCATGACCCCAATAGAAACATATAAAAGTCAGATTATTGTTTGCAAATGCACACCTGGAAACAAAGACTACTTTTGGAGACATTTTCTGTGGTTATGATGAGAACTAAAGTTGAAAATGTTTGGCACCATCTTAAATCATTAGTTTATGCTTTTGAGGAAAAAGGGATAAGTTTTGGAAGTCCTGTAAGGAAACACCATCCGAATGTGTAAACACTGTGGGGGTGACAGCATTATTTGGTGGGGTTGTTTTTGCTGCAGGAGGGACCAATGGCACATCAAAAAATAGAGATGGCATCTTGAGGAAAGAAGTATTCGTGTGGCAATACTGAAGCATACAGCTCAAGACATCAGACAGGACGTTCAAAGCTTGGTGGAAACATGTCTGTTCCAAATGGACAATGACACCGATGCATACTCTCAAACTGGGTGTACAAAGTGGCTTAAGGATAATTAAGGTAACGTTTGGAGTGGCATCACAAAACTGTCTCATTCCTAGTTAAAATGTTTGGGCAAGCTGAAAAGGCAGGTGGCACGAGCTAAGGCGACTAAAACACCGGTGCTCATGTTACCCCAGTTCCTGTCATGGGGAATAAAGGAATGTGCCCAATATATGCGCTATCACCTATTTAAGACGCTATGTGAAAGGGATATCCCAAATACCTGTTTAACCCGAGTCATACATTTTAAGGACAATGTAAAACTCTGATCTATTAAAACATAATATTTATCCCGTACTGTAAACACCTCACAAGAATTTTTTTTTCCAAACTACAAAAATGCATTTCTTGGGTCATTTTGGGCCTAGTGTATGAAAACTGTCTAGCAGTTAAATTGTCTTGGATTCCGATCAAGCAACAAACAAGTGTTTCAGTTATAAACAATAAGAGCTTCATAGCAAACCAAGCAGAGATCAGCTTACATGTTCATATAGTGGATCTGGAAAATTAATGCTGAGAGTTGATGGGTTGCCGTATGGGCTGGTCTGATGTGGTTATAAGTCTCTGATTGGATGGCTATGGGAGTCATGATTATTGTTATAAGCTCTGATTGTTTGCTATGGGTCTGTTGGTTGGTATAGAGATTTATTAGTTGCTATGAGCTATGATTGGTTGCTCTATGGGTCTCGGATTGTGTTATAAGCTCTGATTGGTTGCTATGGAATCTGATTGTTGTTATGAGCTCTGATTGTTTGCTATGAGCTCTGATTGGTTGTTATGGGCTCTGATTGGTTTTTATGAGCTCACCATTAAAAAGTACATCTTATCCAATAAAATAAAAGTCCTCATATGTCTATGTAGATGGAAATATAATACAGTTATGGCTCTTGAAAAGTGGAGGGAAAAAAACAAACGTGACAGAAAAAAAAACACTTTGGGCCTCATGTATTACTCTGTTTAGGTGTAAGACTTTCTTTGTTGCCCATGGCAAACAATCACAGATTTCCATTCCTTTTCATTTATAGTGCTCTAAATAAATGAAAAGTGGAGCTATGGATTGGTTGATTCTGGGGGAATCAAAGCAAGTTTAGACCTAGATAGTTTTCATACATAAGGCCCCTGGTCCTTGATTGGTTAAAGTAGTATTCTCCCTTGCCTTAGATGTAGTTTCTTATGCCAAGTGATGAAAATGAGTATAATTTTCAATTTGGCCTTTTTGGGGGACCTTTAGACCTACCTATCTACTGAGGGGCCCTATAGACATATAATCCTAATAGGGGTAACCTTTAGGACCTACATACTGAGGGGTCTGTAGACTGACTAACCTTGGTGGACCTAGAGAACTATCAGGGAGGAATCTATATAACTTAACTATTACTGGACCTACGACTAGCAAAACTACCTGTTGAACCTTATAGATTTGTCAACCTACTGATAGATCTGTCAACCTCTGGAGGATTGATTATATTACCTACTGGTAGGACCCTTACTTAGGCATGTACCAACCGACTAGGGGGATCTACATGTCCTACCATCTACTAGGGAGACTTATTTACAAACAACCTTTGGCGGGACTATTTGACACTGTTAAACTACTAAGAGGGAACTTAGTATAACCTACACAACTTTTGGGGGGCTGAATACTTACTCCTTCTGGGGGAACTCTTTTATACTTTTTTAACCTACGGCAGGGACCGTTTATACCTTCGGATGGGTTCACATGTTTTCATCTATACTTACCTTACCTAGTGGTTGTGGCGACGCTTATTTACCTAACTACTAAGAGGACTCACTGATTATTCTCATATCTACGGACGGGATCCTATATATCTACACGTACTGAAATCGGGCTTACCTAAATACACATCTCCCTACTATTGGGGACTATTTAAACTACCTACATGGGGCAATGTATACCTGTCTACCTACTGAGGCGGCCTATATACGTACCTACCTATGTGCTACCTATATACCTAGCTACCTAATAATGGGGACTGTATACCTAACTACCAGTGGGTTATATGGCTACCTACTGGGGGGCTATATACCTACCTATCGAGGTAGGCTATATACCTACCACTACGAGGATCTTTTTACCTGTACCTAAGGGGTGTTCCAATGTACCTAGACCTACCTAATGGGGAGCTTATATCGGAACAATGGGTGTCTCATATAGGCATATAGTTGTCTCATTTGGTAGGTAACCTTATAAGCCCTCCTATTAGATAGGTAGATAAAGAGACCATTGATTTAGGTAGGTAGTTATTTAGGGCCCTGATACTGTAGGTCGGTATAAAAGCCCTCATTACCGTAAGTATGGAAGCAATATAGAGTGGATATTTACATTATGGTAGGTGTATGACCCCCTTTAGATAGATGCAATATATAGACCCCCCCCACACCCCCCCACCACCTAACAAGTAGGTAAGTATATAGAACCCCCATTAGGTAGTTAGCTATATAGGCCCATTAGGAATATAGACCTCATGTTAGGTAAGTAAATATAAAGGCCTACCTTTAGGTAAGTAGTTATATAGATCCTTGTTAGGTATAAAATATCCCTCAGTAGTTAGATATATAGGCCTCTGGTAGGTAGGTGTATAGACCCTTGGTAGTTAAGTAGGTAGGTATATAGTCAATTGTTACGTAGGTAGGTGGTTTTATAGGCCCCCCAGTAGGTAAATATAAAAGCCCCCTTATGATGCAATTATGTGAAACATATGTTGGTGCACCACATAGATTACAGGGAACCTTATACAGAGCCCCCAAGTAGGCAAGTATAAAAGCCCTCTGATGATGCAAATTATGTTAAATAATGTGTGATGCGACACCCATGGATGTGCAGGGAACCCTATTTAATATTGACGAAGGTCATAATTAGGATGTAAGAACTTAAAAACACTTTATATATATAAAATGTCATACAGACCCAAGTCATACCGTTTAAGGGCAATGCTACCAAATACTAATGAGTTGCATGTAAACTTTTGTCTGGATGAAAGTAATAATTAATGCTTAAAGTTCAGCTAACTTATCATTGATTCTGGCTATTTGGAAAATAACAAATAATTTTGGTAATCTATTTTACCTAAAATCAGGTAGGTATATTCTGATTTCATGTCAGATAGTGAAGAAAACATTGCATATGTGTCTTTTTTATAGTAATTATGTAAACTTTGTGTCCAGCTGTATATGTACAGACTTATACATATTGATAGATATAGTAGATATCAGTATATGTAAAATGTTGTATACCAGAGCTAATCTATGGCATGTTACAGTCGGTTGTCCGTTAGTAGGAGTCACCATTAAAAGAGAGTGTACATATGCAGGTTTACATAATGAAATTATGGTAGGCTAGTTCAGAAGTAGGAATTCCCCAATATGCTGACTAGTTAAAACTCTTGGGATTTTTGCAATGTGATCCAGAACTTCCAAAAGATGCCTGAATTTATAAGAAACAGAAGCGCTTTACAGAGAACCTGAAAAGAATATTCACAAAGGTTGTGTAAAAGCTGAATTTTATCCAACTAAAAAATCAAGTCCAAATGTGCACAAAGTAATAAAAGTTTATATAAGTATTATGAATCTTATAGATAATGCGTGTTTACTAGGACGATAATTATGTTAATGGACTATACTACATATCAAATATTTATCAATCATATAAATATAGCCCTAAATGTACTTATTTTTTATGGTTTTTGTGTCCACAGATAGATATGGAAACACCCCACTGAAAAATCTGTGCTGTATAACCTCTTCTTGTCACAGCACTGCCTACTTACATCATAATAGAAAGTAGCACTTTCGGTTTAATTAACACCTTTGATGCTACAGACTGACAGATGAGTGGGCTTTGCAGAATACTCATAGGCTTCTACAGCAGTCGGAGAACCGACATAGGTCCCCAGGCCTGCCAGAAATATTTTCCTACTGTCACACTATTATGTCTAAAACCCAGTTGTGATGCCAAAGTGTTCCAGCTCACTTGAGCATTTTTTTTTATGTCACAGAAGTCTGAAACCAAATGACTGAAACCAATTTATGTTGTCAAGTGAACTTACCTGACCCAAATAAAACCAAAGACTCAAATTGTGACATAATGACAGGTTAGTAGGCTAAAACCTATTTGTGATGTCACAATAATTTGCATGATGGGTGCACATTTGTAATGTCACCTTTCCTTTTAGAAAAAAAAAAATTGATGCCAAAGCAGCTCATCTGATTGAAATCCAGTTATGTTGTTACAGCAGGTTACCAGTTCGATGCATAGAGGTGAAGTCACACTATTTAAACAATTTGAACCCCACTTTGCAAGAAGAAAAATGTGGCTTCTTTGATTTTCAATGCTAATTTGAAGATTGGCTTGTACGTTCTCACCATTGACCAACTTTAATCATAGACTCTCAAAGAAAATCTATCATGCTTATATTAATCATCACCAGATATTCTAACAACTCGATTGATATGTAAGAGAGGGTAGTCTATTTGATTTATTAGATAGTAGTAAAAAAAATGTATTTTATTTTTAAGATTGCGAAAGGATCCACTTGCCTAGAAGCCATCCTGACTATCCATATTCTCGCAATTTTTCGCCTTTTTATGGATATGTCGTCAGATGTTGGCTAGCACAAAATATCTTGACCTACTGCTAGAGTAGAAAGCAGAAGTGAAAATAATCTTGTGTCCTGTATCTTGTGCCCCGCGACCCATGTGTCAGGTTGCAGTGGCGCCTCGAACCGGTCCTCGGGCCGCAAGTGCACTAGTAGCTCCATCCCATACTCACCTCACCGTGCTCCTGTAGCTTCTCGGGCGCGCATTGTAGTTAAATTTAAAGGGACAGTGCATCAGTGATTTGCTATCACCGGGCTTTGACCCTATTTAAGTCCTGCCCCTTCCTTGATTCCCTGCCGAAACGATAATGCCCTAGACAGAGGAAAACGTTCCATGACATTTTACTGTTATTTCCATTGTACAGTATCCTTAGTCTACGTCCCTGGACAGTATAGCATTGCCGCTGTACTGACCTTCCTGCCAGGTCACCGTCTACGAGCTTGCTTCACGATTTTGTTACCACGCTACACTTGGCTGCCTGCGAAGCATGTCGGATCAGGGGTGTAGCGAACATGATAGGCGTGTCCGACGCAGCAGGTTCATCCTGCATTGCGTCGGGATCTGGTGAATACTGGACCTACTTAGACTCTGCTAACAGCGTGACTTATACCACCGGCGTTGCGGTGATGCAAGTGGAGTCCTATAGTCTCTGGTCTGCCTTTACGGTAGGCCCAATGTTACATGTCCAAATTATTAAATTTAGTTAAATGATCATAAGGTTTTAAAATTTACTTGAAAAGCATTAAAAAGACTTATTATCCAGGTTTGTACACATTTGATACTAGTTCCCATAGAAAGTGTTTACAGGAAGGTAACTGAACAATTGAACTTACTAGTACATTATATTACTTATTTTGCATTGATCCTCAGTTAAACTGTTTTATAACCTGGAGCTGAGTTAATCTGTTTAACAGTTATGATTATTGTCATTGTAGAAATCACAAGGTTTGTCTATTAGGACACAGGGCGTAGCTTGCAGTTTATCTCGAGGATTCGTGCACGAAATGAAATGCCACTTCTGCCCGATCTCTCCACTGCTGACTGCCACGGCACAGCCCTAACTCGTTGATAGGTAGCGCGCATTGTATTGAAATCTCTTTACACGGATGCGGCACTTAATTCTGTGTGGGCTCGCGAACTCCCTGTGCTGTGCGTCGGCACGGGCATCGGGTGGGGCGTGAGGGGCGAGCAGTCAGTGTATTAGTGGCAGGCAGTATGCTTTGGGTGTGTATGCTGGAGGAGTGGAGGAAAAAGGCTTGCAGAAAGCCTCGGTGTGCCTCTCTATCCTACACCTCACCCCCTCCTTTTCACCTCACCTCTGCTGATAGTGGTGAGTTGTGAACCCTGCAGATGCTGCCAATGTGTTTAGTTACAGAGATGGGCTGTGGGGCATATATTAATCATGATGTGTTAAATGCGTACATGTCTAGGGGCAGTATAAACTAAGTGCAGACTGATGGTCAGCTTGTGCTGACCCACAGGCTGTACAATGTCAATCTGCAGTTATATTGATCACTCTGGGTGAGCAATATATAGCTGACCCACAGAGCTGATTCATTATTAACTGTAGACTGTCAGCTCTGTGATTCAGTCGTCGATCCACAGAGCTGTCAGTCTAGTCAATTTATAATGATCAGCTCTGTGGGTCCGCAGTACATCTGTATCTTTTCTTTGTACATGCATTTCTGACATCTTATTAAGTTTATATTACTCCATCTAATACACAATAACAACTAAATATAAAATATGGGTGTACTTTTTTTAGGTGTGTACAAGATAATATTCATATGTTCTGCGACCCACAGAGTGATCATTATAACTGTAGTTTGTAAGCTCTGTATCTAATACCAGAACAGTGTAATTTCTATTGTACCCATACTTGAGAGAATGTTGTAAAAGTTTTTTTTTTTATGTTTTAAAAACTATAAAAATATTAAATATTAAAATGTTTAAAATCCCACACCCTTATTGTCATTTTACGAAAGTAAATAAAAATAAGGTGACACAATTGGGTATCGTGCTTGTTAAAATAAGTCAGTCTATTAAAAGATAATATCACTTATCCCACTACGGTAAACACCTTAGAAAAAAAATATCGTTTTTTGTCATTTTGCATCTGTATGAAAACGCAGTGAAGATTGGGTCGCTCTAGCAATACAGTCCGAAGCCCATATGACGCACAATCTGAGCCAACAGCCACACAATCGAGACCATAGCGACTTCCAACGAGCCATAGCAACCAGAGCTTCCCCTTCCTTTCTTATACTGTTCTGAAAAAATAAGAGTGAGCTTGACTTGGTAGGCGTGAACTCTGAATTGGTTACTATGAGCTCTGATTGGCTTGCTATGGGCTGGGATTGGTTGCTATGGGCTTGGGACTGGTTAATATGGGCTCGGGTTGGTTTAATATGGGCTCGGGGTTGGTTGATATGGGGGCACTTATACATACTCCCTGCTATTGGGACTATATAAACTACATACAGGGGCAAATATTTCTTGTCTACCTACTGAGGTGGCCTTTATACCTCCTATAAGGGTACCTATATACCGGCTACCCAACTAATTTTACTCTGATATACTACCTAACAGAGGGTACATATCTAGTAAAGAGGGATTTCCTATACTACCTACCTACTGGGGGGGGGTCTATACACCTCAGTATCTTAATGGCATGCCTATATAGGATACAATGATCTCCCATCCCTCAAGCAGGGCACCTGGCTCTCCTGTCCAGGAAAGCAGATTTCTGTGGGGGGATGGTGGTATATCAGCATGTTTTTCGGTATACGCCCCATTAAGTTACTGGAAGGTATAATTACATAGAGCACCCTCTACCCAGTAGCGTAGAGTAGATATAAAGTGCTTGGAAGAAGTATTCATGGTGGCCTGGGCGGAGTGCGTACACCTGGTAGTTCAGATGTGGTTGGCGAATGGCGCCCTCTCTGGCAGGATTATTTCTCCCTTATGTAGTAATATTTGGGGCCTTGGGTTATTGTATGAGTTTTCTTCAGTAAGAACGATCATATGTATGGTATATTTGTTCCATGTTTAGGTTTAATTGTTTGGTAAATGTGATGATCGTGATGTTGTAAGGTATTATGTTATCCTACATAAGATCGGTGCATTTGAAAAAATAATTGTCAGTGCTGTGACCTCATTACAAATGATGCTGAGGTGATGGACCGGATCATATGTGAATTAGTGTAAAATTATGATAGAGCTTACGTTTTTTTCGTTATTGTATAATACATGCTGCAGTTCCTATGTGACTAAAAAATGCTGTCATGAACCAGCCCTTCCGTGAAAAGCTAACATAAAGAGTGCTCGGGCCCGGATGATTTTACGGACCCTAGCAACGCCCCTGCATTAGACACATCTATAGCAGCTCTACTAACCTCTTATCATACAAAGGGGAAGTTCGTTCTACTTTACAATGTCTGTAGTAAAGAAAACACCTTCAAAATACAAATCATCTGAACAGCCTCTTTGCAGAATCTGAGACATCAAGCAATGCTAGTAGATTTAGGGTGGTTTCACACAGAGCGTTCTTGATGCTTTTTTAACACATTTTTGGGTATGTTTTTTGCAGAAATGCACAGCATTAATTGCTGTGTATTTCTGCAAAAAATGCTCTGTGTGAAAGCACCCCTAAAGGGGTTTTCTAGCTACAAAGATCGTACCTGTAATGATGGAGACAGTAAAAATATGCACTTTTGCAGTTGGTTTGCATTATCTAAATCACTTAGTATAGCATAAGCTAGTCTGTGTTCTGCATCTAATACTGCAGCCTGAGGTCGGGCCACAACCCCTTTTCTGTAATTGTCTGACTGATATTTCATTCAACTTGTTGGGACATGCCCCCTGGATGGGACACGCCACCTTTGCTGTGATTGGCTGCCTGCACTCTGTGCTTACTCCCCTCTGAGATGTGGAAAATTAAAGTGAAACAAGCTGCCAGTGATGGATGTGTCTGTACAATAAAGGTTGTCTCAGCTCCTCTCTATAGTCATTTCCCAGTGATGTCCCAGTGATGTCTCTATGTGAAGGATCTGAGCAATTACTGAGTCTCTAGCTGCTAGATTCACTCTCCCACCATAAAATACAGCCTTATACCCTCTGCTCCCCCTCTACCTCCTGCCTGATAACAGAGGGGGGAGTGGAGTTCATTTCTCACATTCGCTTCATCAGTTCAGGCTGTATGTATAACTGTTTACAGCAATGCAGGTGTTCTGGTTAAAAGGAGCTTGTGGAGGAAGGTGACAGCTCTCCAGACATGAGAACTGACCACTGCAGGCGGTCTACAGAGCTGTGACATCCTCTCCCTTCCACTGCTCACACAGAATTATGATGTTACAACTCGTCAGGGAAGGAAGACACGCCTCCTGGGAGGAGAGACACACCCCTGGATTTGAAGCTGGAAGAGAGATCAATAGCTCAAATCTGAGAAAGCATGTGATGATAAATCCCCTTTAATCTCAGAGTGATGTCACCAGCTGTGTCTGCTGTTCCATTCACTTATACGGTAGTGATGTGTATTCAAGTTTCAGACTTACATTTCCCCCAATATTGCAAGGACAGGAATGAATGGTCTTAAAGTTATGAAAGTCGCTGCTCTCAGACATCTAAAGTGACTAGCCAAGTTACTGTTATGTACTAACAAAGTTGCTCATCTTTTTATGTCAGCTAATTATGCATGCAAGTATTTTGTAATTATTGAAATGTGAGTATATACAGATATATCAGAAAGGTAAATATTATAAAGTATATCATGCTAATATTGAATATCTCACATTTCTATAATCTATTCCACATTTTGCATATCACGTAATCCATGATTGAGCAAATCATGAGTAACTTTTAACAATAAACTTAATTTCCTTAAGGTTATTATAATCAGTAAATTGTTGATGTATACAATTGTTCAGTATAGTTTATTATCCTCAGGCTTCAGCGGATACTTAACATCATAGGGCATATTAAAATATACAGCACTCGCTATTAGGTGGTGCAAGGGGAAAAGGTATTGCAATCTGTATAATGATACAAATATATAGATCCACAGCACACAAAGAGATTATAGTATTATAGTTTTAAGGAAAAAAATCAAAAGATACTCAAAAAGATGGGTGCCAGCGGAACAGTCCAGACCAAGAGCACTTAAATAGCATAGAAGAAATTCCACAGCACTCCAGGATTTTCAAAAATATTTATTCACCCATATATCTTGCAACGTTTCAGCTCCACCATGGAGCAGACTGGACATGCTACTGAGACAAGATGTTGGCAGCTATTAACCAACAAGCCTAGTAGCTTAAGTGCTGCAAGAAAAAAAATCTACTCTGATGAGACAGCAAGTAAGACTGTTCTAAATATATATGCCATATCTGATGTTTGCTGTGTTTAACAAAGATTCATTTTAAAGAAATAAGAATAAATTTTAATGTTTTAAGAAGATTTAAGAATACTCTTTGAGAAATATATGCTGCGGGGTGTTTTTTTACTTTTTGCTGATCACTCTTCTCAGCTCTGGCAGTGGACTGTATGGTGATGTAATTTCCCGCTGGATCTTATAAGTAGAACAGAAGCTTGTTTATCTTTCCAACTCACTAACTTTAACCCTTTGGAGCTCTGTAGCCTTCTGCAATCCTGGTAAACCCCCTCCAACACCAATGTCCTTCTAAGAGGCTCAGCTAAGAACAATAGAGCTAAAATGTCAGTCACTGCAGTAGAACTGCCGACAGCCTGAACAGGAAGTGGTAGCCTGAAACTAGCTGTTAGGAGCAGTGTAAAATAGTCTGATGAGAAAACCCCTTTTAAGTTACCCGTCTCCCCCCACTTTTTTGCTATTTTTATGCAAGAAGACATGGTAATAGGTCCAAAGCACATTCAGAACTATTTTTGTACATTTGTTAAAAAAGATAACACTCATAGGCTGTCATGCTTTGTAC
>JAODAL010060558.1:0-20831 GCA_025379985.1 Phyllomedusa bahiana | reverse complement strand
TGGAAGACACGGACAGAGAACAAAGTACAGAGACATTTCCCAGCACTTTGGAAAAATGAGAAAAAAAATGCAGATAAAGGGCACCTGGTGAAACGGGAGCGTTAACCCCCCAGTTTTTCCAAGTAAAGCTCAATTGGTCCCACTCATACGGAGGGAACAAGGCTCCCCAGGTATTGACTGTGTATAAAAGGGGCTGGAGTTCCCCCCACACCCGTTTTCCGCACTCGTTCAGCACGACAGTTTTCGTTGCTGCGTCATCAGGGCTTTTTTAACCCTGGTGTTAATAGATGAGGGGAGCCAGCCGGGGCTCTCCCCCACCCACTGTAACCCGGCCCTGGGTCATGCGTGGCCCAGGACAGGTATGTCAATGTCCGTGAAACAAAAAATGGTGGTTGAAAGGGGACCCTTTTTTCGGCCTTTTTAAATTGGGGGGGGTTATGCAGTTTGGGGTCTTTGGGGGCCCGGACAGGTATGTCAATGTCCAGTGAAACTAAATGGTGGTTAAAAGACCCCTTTTTGGGCACTTTTAAAAATGGGGGGGTCATGGGGTTTTGGGGTCTGCTGTGGCCCAGGACAGGGATTTTCAATGCCAGTTCAAGTAAATGATGGTTCAAATCATACTGCCTTCTGGCACTTTTAAATTTGTGGGGTTGATGGGGTTTTTAAGGGGGGGCGTGGTCCCAAAAAACCAGGGTAGTGAAGGTCGTGACTTTTTTTCTGTGACTTTTATAACCTAAGTGTGTTCCCAAAGATGTGACGACCCATTGCTGTTGGGGGATGTTAATTCGTTTCCCCTTGTTGGTGTAAAAATGAAGGTGTTGTTGCTCTCCCATAGACTTTAATGGTAAAGCTCATATCGACGCTTATCAAAAAAACCTTTCGTTTGCCCCGGACATCGACTATGATGATCTCGATAGCCAACGAATCGCTAAAACTATCAAGACGAAAAAAGAAAAAAGGAACCCAATGAAGGTTTGAGTTTTTTTTCCACAGTGAAAAAGGAAGTTTCTGGAGATGTTCTTGAGGTGCAAGTGACAGGGGGCAAGGGATTGGATATACGGGTAAAGGACAGATCAGAACTGTATACCCCAAGACAGGGGGCCTGCTGCCTAGGGTTATGGTGGTGCCACACACAAAACAGAAATAGGGGGTGAGGTCAATTAGTAATGGTGGGATAAATAGAATTCATTTTTTATGAGGTTTATTTTAAGAAAGGGTGGAATTTAATCGAGACTGCGGACAGACAGTCACTGGTTTTTTGTAGGAGAGCAGGAGTGTGTCGGGGGAAGGTGTATAATTGGGCGTCACCACATAGAGATGGCACTGAAAGCCAATCTGTGATGGTTTGTCCGTAGGGGCTGTTGATTGAAAAAAGGAGAGGACCAAAAAAACCATTTCCTGTGGAACTCAAACAGCAGAGGGAAGGGGAAAAAGTAGGACCCACAATTTGGGGAAACAAAGGAGCGGTCAGAGAGGTAAGATAGAACCACGGGGGGCGTGTCCTAGAGGCCAATGGGGTGAGCATGCTGAGGAGAAGTTGGGGGATGAACTGTCAAAGCTGCAGAGAGATCCAGAAAAAGAACAATGGGGTAATTACCTGGATTTAGCGTGAGAAGTTATTAAGGGTTTAGCTAAGCAGTTTCTGTGGAGTTAAAGGTGAGGGAAAATGATTGTAAAGGATTGGAAGAGAGTTAGTAGAGAGATAATGATTAGGGGAGCGAACCCAAACATTCCAAGGTTTAGAGTGAATGCAGGGTTTGAACTGTCTAATTAGCAGCGCAGGGTGGGTCCGAGAGGGCTTTTACATAAAGGAGATATAAAAGGTGTTTAAAGGAGGTGGAAAGAGCCCGTGGAGATAGAGAGATTACAGATTGTAGTTAGGTGTGAGAGCGGGAACCCAGAGAAATAGACTGGACAAGGTTGGAGAGAATGGGGTCACTAAAACAGGTGGTGGGGGGGAGCGAAGGAGAAGCCTACCCCTTTTTTATGTGGGGAAGGTGAGAGAAAGGGGGGCTCAGGAAAGGAAAAGGATTGTGTTATTTGGGGTTTTAAATGGTTTTTGCCGGATTTAAATGTCACTTTTTTCCTTTAAAAAATGAGTGGTCGGTCTCACCTAGAGGTCAGTATGGGGTGAGCTTTAGGCCCGGGAGGGAAAAGGAAATGTCAAACGGCATTTTGGGTTGTTTGTAATTTTAGATAGGAGGGAAAATATTTTGTTTCATGGTGAAGGGCCCGTGTTGGTAAAATCCGAGCATGAAATTTGTAGTGGAGAAAGTCTGCAGCAAGCTTTGACTTTCTCCATAGATGCTCAGCATATCTAAAACATTTCTGCAGAAAGCGAGTCTGAGGTGTGTTCCATGGCTGCCAGCGTCTAACTCTGGTGGTGCGATGTGTGAGTGGTGCCAGTATGCCCAGGGTGGTTGAGAGAGTTTCATTGTATTGTTTGACCACCATGTCAGGACAGGAGACAGAGGAGATTGGGGGCAGTGAGGACTGTATGGTGTCTGTGAGTTCCTGAGTGTTAATGGAGTGGATATTTCTGAAAGTGTGACAGGAGGTGTGTCCAGAGAAGGTTGAAAATGAGTAGTAGTGAAAGAGATAAGGCTGTTATCAGAGAGCGCATAAGGATAATTAGTTAGAAATTGAAGAAAGATGACAGAAAACCAGATGAAGAGAGTTCCCATCCATGTGGGTGGGAGAGTCTGTAAATTGTGAGAGGCCGAGAGAAGAGGTTAGTAAAGGAAACTGAAAGGTGGAAGGAGACATGGGGTCGCCTTATGGGATGTTGAAATCACCTATGATCAGAGTGGGCATTTCACTAGAGAGGAAATGAGGAAGCCATGCAGCAAAATGATCCAGAAACAGGCGGGGTGAGCCGGGAGGTCTGTATACAACTGCAACTCTTAGGGAAAATGGCCTAATGAGTCTGTTGGTGTGGACCTTAAATTAGGGGAAAGTGAGGGAAGGGGCGGGAGGAATTACCTGGTAAGTGCAGTGTGAAGAAAGAAGTATGCCAACTCCTCCACCCTGCCTGTTCTCAGGTCTAGGGGCGTGGGTAAAGTGTAAGCCGCCACAGGTGAGAGCAGCAAGGGAAGCAGTGTCTGATGGCTGGAGCCATGTTTCTGTGAGAGCTAGGAGATAGAGGGAGTTAGAGAGGAATAGGTCGTGAACAGCAGTGAGTTATTACAGACAGAGTGGGTGTTCCACAAAGCACATTTAAAAGGGGTAGTAAAAGACGTACAATAAATAGCAAGAAGTTTAGTAGGGTTTCTATGGGAGGCAGAGGAGGAGGTGGGATGAGCAGTAAAGGATGGTGGGCCAGGGTCAGGAGAGATGTCACCTGCAGCAAGAAACAGGAGAATGAAAAGAGACCGCAGATGGTTTAGTGATGAATATGAGCGCCGTTTGTTCGGCACTATGTAAACAGGTGGTTTGTGGTAGTTGAAAAGGGAATACAGTGTATATGATGAATACATAGGTGAGGGAAGGAGAGAGTAGCTGATCTGAATAAGATTCTCAGGAGGGAAGTCTGGGTGGTAGGATAGGAAGCAAATGGCTACAAGGTGGAAAGCAATAGTGAGCATGGTGAACAAGGTGTATTAAAAAAGACTAGATACAAAAAAGGTGATCCTCTTAGCCCCCTTCTGCCCACTTCTGTCTCATTTCTGTCTTATTTCTGCAGATTCACTTTCAAATCTGTTCACTTCCAAATATGGCACAACAATATATGGCACGTCTCTAGATGATAACTGACCCTTGGTCAAACTTACCTGAGCTTTCTAACTTATACCAGGCTATGTGTTCATTGATATAAATCAGGGGGCCCAGGTGCCAGCAATGGGTGGAGTTACAAATGAGCCAGCAGAGAGAAGAAACTACAAGTTGAGTATGTGAGATCAATAGTAACACAAATAAACACAGGGTGATTATTGAAGACTGGGTGAAGATTGGGTGAAATATATGCATTTACCTACCATGAGACAAGCAGTACAATTAAACATATATAGCGGTGAGAATGCTGGGATCTGTAGTCTACATTCACATACCATGAGAAAAAGCAGTACAATTAAACATATATAGTGATGGGAATGCTGGGATCTGTAGTCCATATTCACATACCATGAGACAAAGCAGTACAATTAAACATATATAGCGGTGAGAATGCTGGGATCTGTAGTCCACATTCACATACCATGAGACAAAGCAGTACAATTAAACATATATAGTGGTGAGAATGCTGGGATCTGTAGTCCACATTCACATACCATGAGACAAAGAAGTACAAATAAACATATATAGTGGTGAGAATGCTGGGATTTGTAGTCCACATTCATATACTTGTGAAGAGATGAAGAAGATCATGATCTGATGGTTTTACGGGCTCTAGGTCTGCTCTATTATTCGATTTCGTTATATTTCTGCAGATTCACTTTCAAAGCTGTTCACTTCAAATTGCTATATACTATATTTTCAATTTATACAATTTTTCCCATATCATAAACTCAGTGTTTGACCAATAAATGTCTAATCCCTGAGACATCCACAAATCCAGTATCTTTCTGTATAATGGAAGTCACTCGACAAATACTTGTACAGATCTGGGATGGGATTACCATTTACAGAGGGTGTCAGGAACTTCTCCCTGCAGTGGAAGACTGTGAAAGGGCCACAAAACAGAATCAGCATTGTGATACCCTCATTCTAACAATTAATGAAAGTTCCAAAGGTTAGCAACCCTAATATTATGCATCTCGTAATGCAATAGGAAGAACTCTATAACATTCCTGACATGGTATTCATTCTCTTTATGAATGCACATGCTTTGAACAGTTCAGATCACTGCAAATATATTTTTTAACATAAGAATTTGTGATCTTTTGTTCTTTTCTGTTGTTCATTTTTAGAAAAATTTATTGTTTTGATTTCTATATGCCAGAAAAATTAGATAGCTCTGAGCTATATAGTATCATAGTAATAAAATGATTTAAATAGAGCATTGAAATGACTTACAATTTAAATATGTTGTATTATTTTCAACTACAAACAGATTATTTCACTGTGTTATTATGAACTATGATACAATTACAGAGAATATATCGTTATATAATGTAATATATTCTCATGCTACAATTGCAACTTGATCAACTTGACCGAGAATTTGATTTAATTTTGTTTATGAATCATTGTATATAATTTGTTGGGTTATATAAGAACATATTTAAAGAATGAATTCAATGTCATATAATTCAGGAAATTTTCTACTTTAGTTTAAACTTTACTAAAACTTTTTTTCTCTGCCCAGCACTTCTCATCAGTACCTAACAACCCCCAAAAGTATTTAATTTGTACTAAGTACTCAACACAAAATTGTGGTAATGTGTTAATCTCACTCGATTAGCAATGTCTGACTACAAAGTGGTCTACCAACCATTGTTGTCCAGCTAAACTCCAGTTTATTCCATCCTATTAAAAAATGACAACTTGGTTCTACAAGAAAAGAATTGTAATTTTTAAGCATTTTCTTTTCACTTCCTTTATGTCTATCTTAATAAATTATCTTTGGTTCAGTTATCCCAGATCCAGTTTTTCACCTTCTGATTCTTTACACTTTTTGGGTTTCCTGGTTTACTAATTAATCCATGTCAAATGTCCGCAATGATTATATGGTAAAAACTTTGCATGACATGTATGACCTAGGCGCATAGAGGCCAGTTCTACATAGCTTTAAAGCAATGTAGAATGTGCCAGGATGTAGGAACCTGTTCTACTGCAGGTCATAGTTTTTAACTTTTGTTCCCTACGACTCTCAGGTCGGGTAAACCACCATTAACTTGGTCTGCCTTTTCCCCCACAAAATGCATTGTTTTGCGTCACATCTAAATGTGTAGAATCATAAGGTTATGGTGCGACACGCCTCCAGAACACCCCTACATGTTAGGCGCATTACAAAGTGCCACGGGCACCACATAATGCACCTAATTTTGCAGTGCGCCTGCTCATACACCGAGAGAACAGGGCTGTGCCAGTTTGTGGGCGGGGAAAGGACACAGAATCGGGCCCCCGCCCCATACATACATGTCGCCCTTTGAATTAGCGCTTATTTTTCACAGTCCATATGAACTTTGTCATAACACTGAGTCCCACAAGAGTTATTATTAGAGATGGGCGAATCGTTCAACAAGTGGAATTGTTTAGAATTTCGGGAAAAAACTTGGGTTCTAACGAAATCGAATTTTGGGGGGTGATTCGCGGAACAAAGTGTGCTTTTATTGTAAAATGGCTGGAGACGGGCTTACATGGGGCAAACCCCACTCGGGGAGGAAGAAGGGCTACCCTGCATGCATGTGAAGAGATGAACCCAATCAGAGCCGGGCGGGTTCTGTGACGCACCGCACTATATAAACCGGCGCGCCGTGGGAGCTCACACTCCCTCACTGTACTGAAAGGGAAGGTGCTGCTGCGGGGGGATCGCTTCTGAAAAAGATTTTTTACCAGCGATTTTTGGGGGGTGTCTCAGCTTGTCTCAGAGACTGTTTCTGAATTTTTATTTCTGTTTTTTTGGGGTATGGATCTGAAATCCTGTGCGTCCATGAGCTGCATTACATTCAATTCCAAGGGGATCTAAGCCAGTTCCTGTTGTTTATTTAAAAAAACCCAGCTTTTTTTTACAATACAAATCCATTCATTTTTGGTCTAAATTCTTTTGCGCAATTTACACCAGGGGTTAATTAAGTGTTTTTTTGCTGGGTGCTGACAAAAATAAACCTTTTTTTTCAACGCCAAATATATATTTTTTTTTGGTAGCCTAATTACAAGAAAAGGTTTTAATTAAAATTTTATCTCTTGTTGGTGGGTAAAAAATACCCATTGTAACACGCTAAAAAGCTACTAGTTTGTGGTGGATAAATTCTTTTGCGCAATTTAAACCGGGGTTAATTAAGCGTGTTTTGCTGGTGTGCTGCAAAAAAAAAACCGTCTTTTTCAACGCCAAATTAATTTTTTTTTTTGGTACCCTAATTAAAAAGAAAAGGTTATTTACAATTTTTCCCTTGTTGTGTGGGTTAAAAATACAACCATTGTAACACGCTCAAAGCTACTAGTTTGTGGTGGCTAAATTCTATTGCGCAATTTACATCCGGGGTTTAAATTTAAAGGGTTGTTTTGCTGGTGTTGAAAAAAATAAACCGTCTTTTTCAACCCCAAATAATTTTTTTTTTTTTGGTACCTAATTCAAAAGAAAAGGTTAATTACAATTTTATCTTTTTTTGTGGCGTAAAAATACCCCCTTGTAACACGCTACAAAGCTACTAGTTTGGGGGCAAAAATTTATTGCGAAATTTACATCCAGGGGTTAATTAATGGTTTGTTTGGTGGTGTTCCTAAAAAAATAAAACGTCATTTTCAACGCCAAATAAAATTTTTTTTTTTTGGTAGCCAAATTTCACAAGAAAGGTTAATTAAAATTTTTATCTCTTGTTGTGGGGCGTTGAAAAAACCCCTTTGTAACCGTACAAAGTCTATTTTTGTGGTGGTCATTCTATGCGCAATTTTACTCCGGGGGTTTAAATTAAGCTTTTTTTTTTTTTTTGGCTGTGCTACAAAAAAAAACCCGTCTTTTTCAAACCCCAAATATATATTTTTTTTTTTGGTAGCCTAATTCACAAGAAAAGGTTTTTTAAAATTTTTTTCTTGTTTTTGGGGGGTAGAAAATACGCCTTTTGTAACACGCTACAAAGCTACTATTTTTTGGGGTTGGCTAAATTTTCTTTTGCGCAATTTACACCCCAGGGGTTAATTAAGCGTTGTTTTGCTGCTGTGTGAAAAAAAATAAACCCCCTTTTTCAACGCCAAATTATTTTTTTTTTTTGGTAGCCATTCACAAGCAAAGGTTAATTACTTTTTTATCTCTTGTTGTGGGGCGTAGAAAAACGCTTGAACACGCTAAAAAAGCTACATTTTGTGGTGGCTCAATTCTATTGCGCAATTTACACCCAGGGGTTAAATTAAGCGTTGTTTTGCTGCGTGCTGAAAAAAATAAACCTCTTTTTCAACACCAAAATTTTTTTTAATACATTTTTCTTGTAGCAAAATTCAAAAAGCGAAGGTTAATTAAGCCTGTTTGTGCTTTTTACATTTTAAAACACACAGTGCTTGTAAACGACAATACAATTAAATTTTTCCTGGCCATTTTGGGCGCAATTTATATAAAGGGGTTACCCAAGTTGTTACGGGTTCATTTGGGAAAACAGGGTGTATTTTTATCATATCAGTAGCTTCATCAAACATTTCTGTACATTTTAGAAAAAACAGCATGTAGACAGGGGGAGGTGGCAGGCTCTGAAACTGCGGTGGCAGTGGCACAACTTTCTGAAAGGGGCCCCAGGTGCAGCACAGCAAGGGGACGTCGCGGGGGGTACTGGTGAGGCCACAACGCCGCTGATTAGGGGCCCGGTGTTTTTCCAAACCCAAGGGTTTTGTTGGGTTTTTGATAGGTCATCCTCTTCCTCCCAGATGACATCTGACAACCCACCCAAGAGTCGGTGGGAACCCAGACACAACATTAGTTGGCATGGCCGGGGAGCGGGTCAGCGGCCCTACCGTCCTCACCCGCCCTGTCCCATCCAGTTCCCTCGCCAGGGATCAATATGTGGTCTGGTCTGCGCACTATATAGCGAGGTGAACAATTTGGGAGGGAGTCAGCGTACTTGGCAGCGAAGAAATGGGGCCCAAATCCCCCTTCTTGCAGTAGGGGGCAAGTATAATGGGGAGAGGGGCAGGGGGTCTGGGTGAGGGTCAGCCTCGGCTTACCAAGCCCGGTGATGGGACAGTTGACATGAAAACACAAAAGTGATGATGTACCCGACCGCACTTGGGACCCGGGTGAAGAAGGGGCTTCATCATCGTAGGAAAAGGAGGGCGTCAGCTTGCGCGTCAGGCAGGGGGCCACCCAGCAAGTGGGTTGTGTGGCCTGAGTCAGCGGGGGTAGCAGCAGTGTGAGGTCGGGAGCCAAGCGGCCAGGGGGTTTAGAAAAACCCCGCTCGCAGGCCCAAAGACAGTAGGGCCACAGGGGCTCAGCGGGAGCGGCGGCAGTAGTCACTCAGGCGGAGCTTGGGGGGGTAAAATTACTACTCGGCGGTGTGGCAGTTCTTTCTAAGACCCCGGGAGGAGCCAATATGGGTATATGTAAATCTGTGGGCAGAAAGTGAAGCTGGCCAGGGAGCAAACGTTGGCACAAGGGCCCCTGCGAAAACAATGCAGCGTCCCCACCCGGGGGCCTGGGAAAACTTTGGTCAGTGTGGGGGTCCACCCTGCCGTGCAGCACAGCAGCGGCCAGGGGCACGCATGCCATTTACCCAGTAAAGGGCTCCACCCCCTTGCAAAAGGAAAGCTGTTTCTTTTGACACCCTCCCCCGGTAGATGCTCCTGCTCCTCGCTACCATGGCGCCAGCAGTCGTTCGAGAGGGTTTGAAAAAGAGACAACAGTAGGGGTCCAACCCCAAAAGGTGCAGCAGCTGCCTTTGTCCTGTCCAAGTTGTTGGTACTGCAGTCCCTCCCTTTCCAAGGGTGGATCTGCCCCTTTCAGGAACAAATGGCTTGTGCCGAGCCGAGATGGAGATTTCCAAGCCGAAATTTCTTTTCCAAAAAGGGCAGTTTAAAGCACTTCATAAATTGTAGAACAAAGGGGGTCAGCCCTTGAGCTTTTTTCGGTTTTTTTCCAAAGGTACACGGAGCGCGGGGTCTGGAGCTGAAAATACGGTCAGGGCCAGCAGTCCTTTAGGGCCCCCACTGGGTGAATGTGCTTCCTGCCCGGGCACCCAACAACTTGGAAAGGGGAGACGCCGCTTTCTCCCCACTTTGTCAAATGCTGCTCCTGGCCCCCAATGTCCCCCTCCTCCTCCCCACCCCCCCACCAACCATCTCAGCCCCCACAAGTATGCTCCATCTACCCACATGTGTAGGGCACAGCGGTTCACGCGTTCTACACCCTAGTTGCCTCGGCGAACAAGTCACACAGGGGGGAAAATGCTCCGCTCATGCAGAAAAAAATCGGGTGGGTTTTTCCGCGCCAATGAAATCGGAACCTGGTGACGGGCAATGGGGGAAAAATGGTGTCCGCCTGACCCCAGGAGGGATGGTCCATGCCCCTGCTGGGGCACGTTCAATTGGTTGTAAAAGGGTTCCCGAAGTCTTCCCCCGTCTTCAGAACATTCTGAAAAATGGGGGAAACTGTGCTGCACTTTATTTTTTCGTTTTCAAAGCCAGGAACACCCCCCTCGAGTTGCACGGGAGAACGGCTCCCCCCAAAACGCTTGATATGCGATGTTTCCACCCGCTGAATTTCCCGCCTGAAATGTGGACCGCTTATGAACAGAGAAAGGCCATTAAAAATTTTTTGATGATCCAGGGGAACAGAAGTACCCCCTGTGTAACTTGATGTCAGCCATGGCAGCTCAGCGTGACCTGCCCTTTGTTGAGGCCATTCGAGGAGGCCACGTTATTTGTCAGTCGCCAAATACGGGATGAATAACGTCATTCCCCTCTTTTATGTCCCGGAACAGTCGAAAAATCTGTTGGGAGGGGACTGGAGATGTGGCGATACTCTCGTGGCCACATGAGTCCGGTGGGGACTGAAATGGGGGGGGGGGGAGGAAAATTGGAGCAGAAGATTGTCTGGTGAAATGGTGGGGGATTTTCACCCAAGGGGGACAAGAGAGGAGGGGAGGAGCAGCTGGAGGGGGTGGATGGAGAGAGGAAGACGGGAGATGATCCCAAGCACCGTGGCAGTTACAGGGAAATGGAGGCAGGGAGCCCCTCGGAGTCATTGTGCGATGTCCCGCAGCATGCTTATTTTGCGGCTATGACAGCGAATGTCACATCCGGCAGAGGGGTGACTTCTGGGTTCCCCCCCTATTGGACCCTCGCTACCGGTCCAAAATGGGGCCTTTTTCCCCGCTATTTAGAGGGGGGACAAACCAAATATATAGGAAATCCCCCGTAATCAGTTGGCCGCTGCCTATGTGCGGCATCGTCCCCCCTCTGACAGGGCTGACCCGGGGGGTTCCTCAGGGTACGTACACTGCCGCGGCTGTGGGGGAAGGTGGGGGGGGAGGGGCCGTACCCTCCATCAGAGTAACCCAAGTTGAGTCACTAATGAGCAGCTTTCCCTTTACCCCCTAGTAGGAGGGGGAGTCACCCCGCAGCAGCAGAGCAGGGCATGGAGCATTCCCTGAACCAAAGGTTGTGGCCCACTTGGGGGCAGCACTCTGCCCCCCCAGTTGAAGATCCCTGGACTACGGGCAGCCAAAAATGGAGTGTGGCCCCAACTTGCCCGGGTTTTTTTGTGGGAAAAAAGCTGTCCCGCCGGCCAGTGTGTGGCATCAGAGCGGGTGGGAGTGGGGGGGGGCCATCGTTACCCCAAGGAGAACCCGTTGTCCAGGGAAATGTTGAACGACGACCTTTGTCAAGATTTAATGGCGGGATCGGCCAGTTCCACACACCAATGCCTTGGGGTCCCGTTGGGTTCAAACTACCTGCCTAGCATATTCTGATGCGCCACCGGGCCCGATGCCAACATCTGGAATAGTTTCTCCCTTGCCTACCCCGTCTTTACCCGGGATGGTATTGCCACCCCCCAACTCTGTATTTTGGGCCCTTATGTGCTCATGCTGTGCGCTGTTGCGTTTCCGGCATCCCACTGTGTCATTGTCCAATCTGCGGTGTACTGTTTTTTCCACTCCAGAAAGTCATTTTTCACTCTCGACCTCTCTGCTGCTGTGACCCCGTCGTTTTCCCTCCACACGTGTATTGTGCCACTGTTTTACCTCATGCTGTGCCCCCGGGTGCTGCCGTGCCCTCCACACTGTGGCCTTCCCCTGTTTTTGCCACC
Source organism: Phyllomedusa bahiana (assembly GCA_025379985.1). NCBI lineage: Eukaryota > Metazoa > Chordata > Amphibia > Anura > Hylidae > Phyllomedusa > Phyllomedusa bahiana. Next base: position 8,944 of record JAODAL010060558.1, on the reverse strand, counting down.
CCCAGAAAATTTTATTGTGCCACTTTGACCTCATGCTCTGATGTGGCTGTGCCCGGCCCCCCAATGTGTCATTGTGCCACTGTCTGACCTTTGCTGCTGCTGTTCTCCTGCCTCCCCCCACACTGTGTCTTGTACACTCTTTTTGGCCCACTCCTTTTTTGCCAGCTCCAAATTTGTCATTGTGCCCCTGCCTGCCTCATGCTGCGCCCCCGTGACCCACCCCGTGTCATTGTGCCCCTTGCGGCCTTACTGTTTTGCCACTTAGAAAGTCATTGGCACTGTCTACCTCATGCTGCTGTGGCTGCCCCCCGTCACTCCAACTCTGTCACTAATGTTTTCCACCCGAGCCTTTGTTTTTTTTTTCCAGCTTTGCTGCCTGACTTTTTCGGCTCGTTCCTGCTTCTTTTTTTTTGGGCAGTTTTGCCCATAAGTGCCCAGGGCATTTTATAGTGAAGCGATTCAAGAGCGGCGGAAATCATGTGCGTGTCATACTAAAAAAACAAATTGTAGAAGACCAAACCAAGCTCCCCCCTTTTTATTTAAGCATGGCAAACGTTTACGACCGCAGGTCTGGGCGCCCCGGAAAAGCATTTTTTAAAGTGACGTGCCGAATAATTCGGGCCGAAAGAATTTGGGGAAAATCGGCGAAAATACCGAAAACCAAAAATTTTTGAGAAATTCGCCATTTAGTTAATTAGAATGCATATACATATAAAGACATTTTTCAGAGATCTGCACAGGAAAATAATATACAATTTACTAGGACAGTTACAAAATTGGGGCCACTTTTAAAACCGTTTCAGTCTAAAACTCACTTTTTTGCCCATAGGTTACTATGGGCAAAAGAGTGAGTTTTAGACCTAAACAGTTTCATACATGTGGCCCTTCATATGAGTAGATGGTGATGTGAAAAGTCCACCATAGAAGCAGGTCTTGTCTTAGATGTATACAGTCTTTGCAACCCCTGATAATGTGGATGCCTCAGATAGTCTGGTACTAAAAATAGTTGTATTATCTAGACATAAGAACAGTTGTATTATCTAGACATTGTATGGTACTGCTACCAGTCTACACGACACGTATGAACTTGGTGCAGACAGGCCAGTTCTAAATAGCTTTTTAAATGTCTTTTTATTTTTTTTTTTTATGACATTAGGGGGCTTAGAAACTTAGGGCCTCATGTTTGAAAAAATCTTAGGGCCCAAGACTTTTTTTGTTGCCCATGGCAACCAATCAAGTCCCCTTTTATTTTAAAATAGTTTTGAGAATATGTAAGGGGGGCTTGATTTTGCTATGGGGAACAAAAAAAGTCTTTGACCAGACAGTGTTCATACATTTCCCCCTTTGTGAAATTTTTCAAATTTTTTAAGAAAAAATTTTCAATATACATTTTTTTAGGGCAAGTCCAATTTGAGTGGTTTGAGATAGTTAGATTTTCCCCCCTAAATGTCTTTTTTGAAACTACAAAACCCCTTAAATATTTTACAACGTGTTTAGGAAATTTGTTAACCCTTTTGGTATTGCACAGAAATTAAAGCAATGTGGAGGTGAAATTTCCCAAATTTTACTTTTTCTTTGCAGATTTTCAGTTTTTTTTCCATTATTACTGAACCAAAACCATGCAACCTTGGAAATGCAATTAATTTTGATTCCAGATTTGCCCTTTTTAGAGATATCCCATATGGGCCCTAGTGCACTATTTTGGGTCAAACAAGCCTCAGAGTAGGGGAGCACCTACAAATTTGGGGTTTTTTTCAAAAGATTTTATTTAGCCCATTTTGTTTGCGGACCCCAAGGTACTAAAACTTTAAAAGGGGTTTTCTCATACAAAAATTATACTGGGATTTTTGGGGGGCACTAAAATAACCCTTTTTTTCCATTTGGGTTTGCATTACCTAAATCATTTAGTATTGCAGCTATGAGTAATCTGCCCCCTGCTGAGCTATTTCTGCAGCCCCCCTTCTTGATTGGTGCCGATATTTCATTCAAAACCCGTGAAAACGCCCCCCGGATGGGACAGCCCCTGTGCTGTGATTGGCTGCCTTTTACTCTCTTCCCTAGGGCTGTTTTAAAATGAAGTAAAAATGACTGCTGTTGGTATCATGGTCTTTCACGCACCGAGCTGTGAAAAATGGCTGCATGAGCCCCTCTATGCTCTCTCCAGTGAAGCTCTTGTAAGGATTGGGCAATTACAGAGTTTTGATGTTAATTCATCCCCCCCCCCAAAAAGCACACCCTTGTACACGGGATGCAAAGCTCTGAGACCTCTGCACGGGTTTGTTCTATATCTGTAGACTGTAATTACTTCCGGGTTCCAAACCTTGAAACCCAAAAAACACCTTATTGGGGAAATAGTTATATGTACATCTAAACTGATAAACAAATGTGAGCAATGCACTCTGCTCCCCCCTTGTTATAGCGGAGGTAGGAGTGGAGCAGAGTGATTTAATTAATTTTTATTTTTTCGGGTGTGTTCTGTTTAAACCATACAGGTGTTTGGTTACAAGGACTTGTTGGGAAGGTGACGCTCTGAGAATGAGAACTGACCTTGAAGGGGTCTGCAGACTGTGACATCCTCTCTTTCCACTGCTGACACAAAAATGATATGTCCCCCGTTTTCATGGGGGAAAGACACACCTATGGGAGGGGGAGACAACCCGGATTTGAAGCTGTAAAAAAGAGAAAGCTTAAGATGCCAACGAAAGACTGTAATGAGAACACCTCTTTAATAAACACTCCTAAAAATACACTTTAAGGAATATATACAGGGGTGTAGTGAGTATATTGACCCGACAGGTTTTTCACAATTTTTTTTCAGCATTAAGCTGTAAAAATGAAAAAAAAAAACATATTTTTTTCCCAGAAGAAATCCTGGAAAAAAAACCACCCCAAATTTTGTTACGTAATTTCTTCCAAGTTCGATAGGACCCTATATATGGGTGTAAACTACTGTTTGGGTGCATGACAGGGTGTACAAGGGAGAGAGCGCTATTTGGCTTTTGGAACACAGATTTTGGTGGGGCCCTGTTCATTTTTAAACCCCCAAAGTACAGAACGAGGAAACTTTTTTTAAAAATTACTATTTTTAGTTCACACCCATCATGGATGTCATTTAGAGTTGTATTGTGCATTTTGAATGCACAGGTGTTTCATAATTTTTTTAGCATTACACCATGGAAATGTGGGGAGGGACTGTGTTCCGACATTAGTTTTTGGGCTTCAATTTTACAATGTTCGCTGTGTGGTATAAATGACATAATAGCTTTACTATGTGAGTCGGTACAATTACAAGAAAAAGAATATTATATATTTTTTTTTTATGTTTCATTACATTTACACAACAGAAATGCGTTTACACAAATTACATTTTTATGTCATCCTAGTGTGATAGCCTAAAATTGGGGGGGTAGAGGTATATACCGCTGGTCACCTGTCGCTTGTGAGCCCACACAATGCGCAAGACATACCGGTACGTCCATTTGCAGGAAGGGGTTTAATAAAATCTACTAATGAGACTATGTAATATAAAATGAATGTCTAATTAAATAATATAAAATGTATTTACAATTAAATACTATAAAATTAATATTAAATGATAAAATTAATAATAATTTTTAGTATTTTAAATAAGAAAACCAATACAGCATGTACCATGAATCCCATTGTTATAGTATTATCTGTGATTACAAACACATCACAGCTGGCTAGAAATAACAGAAAAACCCTTAGAATAGCATGTCAGTGAATAGAAATTATGGCAGTGATCTTGCCTGGTGCATCACAGGTCCCAGCAAGATTTATGATGTGCCAGCTCTTGTTGTATGTAGAATAAAGGCTGACAGTAACAAAATAAAATTTCAACACTGATCACCATATGATTAAAATTTGTTTCATTTAATGTAGTAAAAGGAAAAAATTTAGAACAATATTTTATTAACATAATAAATTTTTCACTAGAAAATCAACTCAGTGTATTGCAGTAGAGAAGTGAAGACAGAATACAAATGTTACAGTTCTTAACTATGACAATAATAGGTACTTATCTCTTGCAACATTCTAAGCGCACATTGAGATTGACACATGGAGAGCATTGTGACATAGTAGGAAGAGAAACATTTAACAGTATGATTGACATTTATAAGCTTCTCATTTAAGACAGTTCATTGAGTTGGTTTTCTAATGACAAATTTATTATGTTAATAATAAACCGTTGTTCAGAATTTTTATATTTTTGTTTTTCTATAATTAAAATCTTACAAAATACTTTTTTTTATACTTTTATATTGTACACTAATTTTCTTTCATCAAAATGTTGGTCAGTGGATCAGCCTTTATTCAACATATAGCAATAGCAATAGCCAACACACCACAGGACTTGCTGAGACTTTTGGTGCACCATACAAGATCACTACAACTACAATAGCTTCTATTCACTGACATGCTATTCTAACATCTTTTATTTTATTTCTAGTGTACTATGTTGTGTTTGTAATCACTGATAATGCTTCAATGACTCTGTAAATACCTGATTGAGAATGGGATTTATGGTAGATGCTGTATTGGTTTAATTTATATTATTTAATTTTAATATTAATCTTAGATGCTATAATTTTATTTAAATTTTATAGGAGATAATTTTTATATTTTTTGGGTATAAAATAGTATATAATATTAGTTTTATGTTATATAATGTATTATACTATATAATATTAATTTTATATTGTATAATGTAATTAGAGATGGGCGAATTTCCCGAAATTCGGTTCGTTCACTTCGCCGAATTTCTCGACAAAAAAAAATAACTTCGTTCCGAATTACTTCGGGACGAATCACGTTAAAAAACAGCTATTTCCAGGCTGTGCCATGCTTAAATATGCGGAGGGAGCTTGGTTTAGTCTTCATACAATGTTGTGTTTTAGTATGACACGCAGATGACTGCCACCGCTCTTAGATTCGCTTCACTATAAAATTCCCTGGGCACTTAAGAGGGCAAAACTGCCCAAAAAACTGAAGGGGGAATGTAGCCTGATAAAGTCATGCGAGCGACAGCTGGGAAAAAACAAGCTGAGGGCTCAGGTGGCGGTGACGGCGGCAGCCACAGCAGCATGAGGTCAGAGAGTGGCACAATGACATTCTGGAGGTGGCAAAAACAGGAGTAGGCCACAGAGTGGCACAATGACACAGTCTGGAGGTTACGGCAGTAGCCACAGCAGCAGCATGAGGATAGACAGTGGCACAGGGACATTATAGAGGTGGCAAAAAAAGGAGTAGGCCACAGAGTGGGACAATGACACAGTGTGGAGGTCATGGCAGCAGCCACAGCAGCAGCATGAGGTCAGACAGTGCACAATGGGCAGAGTTTTGTAGGTCACGGCAGCAGCCACAGCAGCAGCATGAGGTCAGCCAGTGGCACAATGACAGAGTGTGTAGGTCACGGCAGCAGCCACAGCAGCAGCATGAAAATCAGACAGTGGCAAAATGACAGTGGTAGGTCACGGCAGCAGCCACAGCAGCAGCATGAGGTCAGACAGTGGCAAAATGACACAGTGTGTAGGTCACGGCAGCCCCCACCAGAGCACATGAGGTTTTAAAAGAACAGGGGGACAATGAACAGTGTGAGGTACGGCGCAGCCAACAGGGGGCAGAATGAGGTAACAGTGGGCACAATGACAGGGGTGGGTGCAGGCACACCCACGCAGAGCATAGGTCAAACGGGGCACAATGAATTCTGGAGGTGGCAAAAAAAGGAAAAAAGGGCCACGGGGTGGGACAAGCACAGTGTGTAGGTCCGGGGCACACCAAAACGCAGCTTTGAGGTCAACAGGGGGCCAATGCCATTTGAGGTGCAAAAACAGGAATAGGCACAAGTGGACAATGACACATGTGTAGGTCAGGCAGCACCACAGCGAGCTGAGGTCAGAAATGGCACAATGAAAGTTTTAAAGGTCAGGGACATCCCGAGCCCCGCAGGGGCAAAACCCCGGGATGAAAAAACAGGGATCCCCAAAGGGGGACGGGTTTACCAGGAACCACACCGGGGGGTCGGGGGGAAACACAGGGGCCCAGCACCCAGCCCAGGCAGAAAAATGAGGTAAAAACAGTGGCACAATGACACAGTGTGGGTAACGGCAGCAGCAGCATGAGGTCAACAGTGGCACGATGAACAGTGGGGGATGTCAGGGCCCCCGCAAAACAGCAGCAGAGGGTCAGAAGGGGACAAACATTGGGTGGAAAAAAACTGGGGGGGCCCAAAGATGGCACAAAGGCGAAGGGAGGTGACGGCGCGGGAAACAGCATAGGTCAGGAGTGGCACAAGCCCAAGTGTGGAGGTCACGCAGCAGCCACAGCAAGCAGAGGTAAAAGGGCCAATGACAGAGTGGGGAAGGGGGGGTGGGCAATACCAGTCCCTGGTAAATGGGGGGGCAGATGGAAAACTTTCAGCAGATTGGGGCACGGGCGGGTGGGGGCATCAGTTATTTGGCTGGGCGGGGTAGTTTAAACCCGACTCTTTTCTCACAGTTTGGGTGAGGCGTCATGGCTGATTTTGTCTGACGCCGGGCTTTGGGGTTTTGTTGGAAATCCGGGCCCGATCCACCCCGGATTAATCTTGACAAAGGGGTCTTTCCCTTTCCATTTTTCCCCGTGGACAAGCGGGTTCCCCTTGGGGGGTAAATTGGTCCCCCCCCCCCACTGAACCCCCCGCCCCTAAAAGCCACAAAAATGGGGGGGCCAGGACAGCTTCCCCCACTGCAAACTCAGAAATTTGCGGCCACACATCCGTTTTGGCTGCCCATTTATCCAGGGGAAATCTTTTAAATGGGGTGGCAGAGTGTTTGCCCAAAGTGGGCCCCCACCTGTTGGTTCAGGGTCTGCCCGGGGTCCTGCTGTTTGCGGCTGGCGACTGCCCTCCCACTAAGGGGGTTTTGAAGGAAGCTGTCATCAGTGACTCCAAAACTTAGGTTGCTGCTGATGGAGCCGGGTTTAACTCCCTCCGACCCCCCCACCCCCCCCCGGCTCCCTCGGAAAGTGGGTTTGGGGGCGTTTGAAGAACCCCCCGGTCAGCCCCTGTCAAAAGGAGGGACATCCCGACAAAAGGCAGGGGCCAAAACTGACTACGGGGGTTTTTCCCTATATTAAAAAAAAGTTTGTCCTCCCTCTCGATAGCGGGGGGAAAAAAAGGCTCCCAAATTTTGGGGACCGGTACGAGGGCCCCAATAGGGTGGAGAGCCAAAAAAGTCATCCCTTCCCCGGGATGTAAACTTTACGGGCTGCACTACCCCGGGGCAAATCAGCTGCTGCGGGCCATTGCAAAAGTGACTCGAGGGGCTCCCTGCCCCCATCCCCCACGTATCGGGCCACGGTGCTTGGGGGTATCTCCCTCACTTCCTCATCTCCTCTACCTCCTCCAGCGCCCCTGCTCCTCCTCTCTTGTCACCTGGGTAGAAACCCACTCATTTCACCAAAATTGTTCTGTCCAATGTCCTCCTCCTTTCCTCCTCCCTCCTTTTCAGTCCCACCAACTCTTTGGGGCCGCGAGATGTAGTCGCCACGTTCCATCCCGCCCAGATAGTTTTTTCAGCACTTTCCCAGGACTGAAGCATGGAATGACGTTATTATCCGTAGTCCGGCAACTGACAAAAAACTGGTCCTCGAATGGCCTCAACAAACGGCAGGTTCACGCATGAGTGCCACTGGCTGATTCAAAGTTACAAGGGGGGTACTCCGTCCGCCGGGTCATAAAAAATCGTTAATGGCTTTCTCTTTCATACTTTTTGGCCCCAACATGTGAAGGCGGGAATTCCCAAAACGGGTGGAAACATCGCATATCAGAGTGTGTTGGGGGAGGCCGTTCTCCCCGCTGCAACAGGAGGGTGTTCCTGGCTTTGTAGGAATGGATGAAGTGCATGCACAGTTTCCTGGCCATTTTCAAAATCTTCTGAAGATCGGGGGAAAGCTTCAGGAACCTTTTCCCACCAGATTGAACACGTGCGCCTCGGGCGCTGGCCCATCCCTCCTGGGGGCAGCGCGGAATCATGTTCTTTCCCATTGTCCCCTCACCTGGTTCCTTTGCAGTTGGCGCAGAGAAAGCCACAATTGATTTCTTGCTGTATGACCCGGAGCAGTTCCCCCTGGTGACTTTATTTTGCCAGGCAACCGGTGTAACTGCTGACACCGCTGTGCCCTACACATGTGGATGATGGGGTATTGTGGAGGCTAGATGGGGGGGGGAGGAGGAGGGGGGGACTTGGTGCAGGAGCCGATTTACAACGTGGGGGAGAAAGCGGCGTTCCTTCCAAGTTTTTTGGTGGCCGGGGGGGAAAAACATTACCCAGTGGGCCGTAAAGGAAGTACTGGCCCTGACCTAGTTACATTCCAGACATCCGCGCTCCTGCACCTTGGAATAAACCGATAAGCTCAAGGATGGGCCCCCTTCTGTTTACAATTTTGAAGTGCTGGTCGCCTTTTTGGAAAAGAAATCGGCTTGGGAATCTCCCTCTCGGGTCGGCACAAGCCATTATTCTCTGAACGGTTTAGAGTCCCCATTTGGAAAGGGGGGGACGCATACCAACAACTTGGAAAAGGGTCACGGTCACCCGCTGACCTTTGGATGGTTGGACGCATTTCTGTGCTCTTTGAATCGCCGGGAACACTGTGGCCCATGAGTAGCAGGGCAGGGCATTGGGGCGGGGATGATGTCAAAAGAAAAAATCCCTTTGCAAGGGGGTGGGGGCCTTTATGGGCAATGGCTGCGTGCACGGGGCTGCTGCTGTTGCTGCGGCGGGAGGATGGGCCCCCCATCTGAGCCGTTTCTCCCAGGCCCCCGGGTGGGGAAACCTGATGGTTGCGCGGGGCCGTGGTGCCAATGTTAGCTCCCTGGCCACGTTTCACTTTTGCCCCCAGATTCTACATATACCCATATTCGGGTCCTGCGGTGTCTTTTGCA
>JAODAL010060557.1:0-20832 GCA_025379985.1 Phyllomedusa bahiana | reverse complement strand
GCCCGCCCCCCCAGTCAAAAAGGTGCGGGCGCAAAACTGCCCGGATCCAGCCACAGCTGAGATAGGCATCTCCGAAACAAACCCATAAATTGAAAACAGGACAAGAACTCACCGCTACCATGCCGCAGCACCGAACCCGACCACAGAGCCAGCCTACCAAACCCCGCAGACCTGTCCCGCCTTTGGGGAATTCCCCCCAGCCCTGGGCCTGGGGAACAGCCAACGAAAACCCCCTTGCACCCGGGAAAAAGGAGGGGGCTTCCCCGGCGTCCCCGGGCCGGGGGGGTACATCAGGGCTAAGGCACTGCGGCCCTACCCTGCGTTCCCCGTCGCCCGCCCCCCCTTTTGCGGACGGGCCCCTCTGCTACCTGCGGGGGCTTCCCCACCCCCCCCTCCGAGCCAGCGCTCCCAGGGGAAACCCGCCTCAGCTGCACCGGTACGAACCCCTCCCAACGTGGGCCATTAACTCCAACAGCGCACAGGTCCAATAGTTAAGCCTCCGGGTGCGTCTGCTTCCTTTAAAAAAGCCCCCACAGTCACTACCCTCCGGGAGGGTGCCCCCGGGAGGGGTGGGGGAAACCCCCCTCCGCGCGCTAGGCCGCCCCCGCGGGAGAGCCGCTTTTCCTCCACGTTGTAAAACTGCGCTCCTCACCAATCCCCCCTCCCTGCCACCCCCTTCACCTCCACAAGTGCTGTCCATCAAAACCCCATGTCAGGCACAGCGGGTCACGCAGTTCTACACCTGGTTTTGCCTGGGCGAACGAAGTCACACAGGGGGAACTGCTCCACTCATGCAGCAAAAATCGATGTGTGGCTTCCTCCGTACAACGCAAATCGAACCAGGGTGACGGACAATGGGAGTAACATGGTGTCCGCGCTGCACCGAGGGGGGAAAGGGCCCCATGCGCCCACAGGGCGCACAGTTCAATCGGTTGTGAAAAGGTTCCGAATCTTTCCCCGATCTTAAAGACATTCTAAAAATGGGGGAGGAAAAGTGCATCACTTCATCCATTTTTACAAACCAGACCACACCCTCGAGCTGCACGGCAAACGGGCCCCCCCCAAAACAGCGTAAGCGTGTTTCCACCTTTGGGAAATTTATCCTCCACATGTTAGACACTGATAAAAAGAAAAAAGGCCATTAAAATTTTTTGATAACCTCGGAAAAGGGTACTCCCCGGTAACTTTATTCGCCATGGCACTCAGGTACACCGCCGTTTTTTTGGGGGGCCTTAAGGCCCCCCTGTTATTTGTCGCACCAAGGACTACAGGATGAAAACGCATTCCACGCTTCATGTCCTGGAAAGATTTTTCAAAATCGGGCGGGCGTGGCTGGGACAAGGGGACAACCCCACGCACCAAAAGTCCGGTGGGGCTGACCTGGGGGGAGGAGGGGAAAGGGACATTGGAGCACAAGCATTGTCTGGTGAAATGATGGTTTTTCTACCCAGGGACAGGGGAAAGGGGGAGTAGGGCACCGGGGGAAGAGGGGGAAAAGGAAACGAGGCCGGTGACCCAGAAGCACCATGGCAGTATACAGGGAGATGAGGGAGGGAGTCCCTCAGAGTCACTGCGCAGGATGGCCCCCACAGCGATTTGCCTGGCTAGGGACACCAATGGTCACCATCCAAGAGGGTAACTTCTTGCTCTCCACCCTAATGGACCCTCACACAGGGTTTTAAAAATTTAGCCCTTTTTCCCCAGCTGCCGAAGGGAGGCCGGGGTGCCCATGTGCGGGATTGCCATCCCGTCAGGGCTACTGGGGGGTTCCCATGGGCTCACATACCACTGCCACGGCTAGTGGAAGGTGGGGGTAGGAGCAGTAGCAGCTCCATCAGCAGCAGCCTAAGTCTGGAGTCATTGATGAGCAGCTTCCTTCACCCGCCTAGTGAGGAGAGTACTCAGCAGCAGCAGAAGGATCTGGAGCAGACCCTAAACCAGCAGGTGGTAGCCTACTTGGAAAGCACTCTGCCACCCCAGTTAGAAATCCACGGGAAACTACTGGGCAGCCAAACTGGATGTGTGGCCCCCAACTTAACCGAGTTTGCAGGGGAGAAGCTGTCCCTGCCCGGCCCAGTAATGTGGCATCAGAAGCGGGTGTTCATGTGGGGGGCCATCGTTACCAAAAGGAGAACCCTTTCCACCCAAATGTGAAGAAAACTGCCCTTTTTGTCAAGATGAATCAGCGGGGAAATCACCCAAGGATTTCCACACACCAATCCCTTTTATGCATTAGATTAGATCAGTCATGACGCCTCCCCAAAACTTTGAGAAATGTCCTGGATTCTAACTACCTGCCTCAGCCACTATTCTGATGCTGCCACCCACCTAATGCCATTCATCTGCTACCAGTTGCTCCATCTGCCACCCGCCTCCACACTCTGTCATTGTGCCACTCTCTGACCTCATGCTGCTGCTGCCGTCACCTCCACACTGTGTCATTGTGCCAATCTGTGACCTCATGCTGCTGCTGTTGCTGCCGTCACCTCCACACTGTGGCATTGTGCCACTCTCTGACCTCATGCTGCTGCTGCTGGTGCCCTCACCTCCACACTGTGTCATTGTGCCAATCTGTGACCTCATTCTGCTGCTGTTGCTTCCATCACCTCCACACTGTGTCATTGTGCCACTCAAATAAACCTCATGCTGCTGCTGCGCCGTGACCTCCACCCTCTGTCATTGTGCCACTCTGTGGCCGACTCCTGTTGGTGGCCACCACCAGAATTTGTCATTGTGCCACTCTGACCTCATGCTGCTGCTGCTGTTGATGCCGTCACCTCCACACTCTGTCATTGTGCCACTCTGTGGCCTCCTCTTCTTGATGCCACCTCCAGAATTTGTCATTGTGTCACTCTGTGGCCTACTCCTGTTGGTGCCACCTCCAGAATTTGTCATTGTGCCACTCCCCTTGACCTCATGCTGCTGCTGCTGTTGATGCCGTCACCTCCACACTGTGTCATCATGTGCCACTCGGGTTGGTCTACTCATGCTGCTGCCAAGTGACCACTGCCCTCACTGAACACCCTGTGGTTTCCTAATCTGTTTCCACTCTCCCCACTCTATGACGTTGCCACTATGTTTAGTTTTCCCCTTCTTTTCACCTTCCCGAAGGAATGGGAAGGATCAGGATTGTCTAGCCAAAAGCAGAGTGGATACAGAACACAGAAGACATGCAAATATTTCCCCTTACTGGTCCATCCTGTTTTGTATCAACTCCTGTTTGTTTTTGACTAGCAATAACTGATGGATTATTGACCAATTGAAATCGGGCAACTGTCGGATGAAAGGGAAGGGGAAAAATGATCAGAGACGTCAATGCAAAATTACTGCCGACACCCTCTCCACATCATTCGGGGGCGTCTCTACATGTATCAAACGTTAACAGAACAGGTTCTGCATATTCTGTGACATTTAAAGCTCTGGCCTCATGGAGTGACCCTTGCTGTGACGTCCCCTTACTGTGCTGAGACCTGTGCCGGCTCCAGTAACCTACTACAGTGTTCTTTGACACTATCGTAGGATCTTAGCCCTCAGCTAGTTTTTTTCCAGCTGGCGCTGCCCTGAAATTTATCAGGGTGCATTCCCGCTTCAGTTTTTTGGTCAGTTTTGCCCCCATAAGTGCCCAGGAATTTTAGAGTGAAGCGATTCTAATAGCGGGGGCAGTCATGTGCATGTCATACTAAAACACAGCATTGTATGAAGACCAAACCAAGCTCCCTCTGCATATTTGAGCATGGCACAATGTTCTAAAACACCCTACAGGCTTTCTGTAGCCTGGAAATAGCTGTTTTTTAACACGATCCGTCACAAATTTTTGAGAAATTCGCCCATCTCTATTTGGGACTAAGTGTGCATAATGAACTTGAATCTCCACATGGACGTCTGGATGTGGAATGATACTCAAAATCAAACTGGAAAGTCAAATTTCAAGCTGATTCAACTTCAGTGGAAATGCCTCAAGACAAGGAAGTGAGGCTCAGTAGTGTGTGTGACCTCCATGTTTCTGTATGACCTCCTTAAATCGCTTGGGCAGGCTCCTGATGGGGTGGCAGATGTTCTCCTGGGGGATTTCCTCCCAGACCTAAATTATAACATAGTTACATAGTTACATGGTTACATACAGTAGTTAGTACGGTTGAAAAAAGACATATGTCTATCAAGTTCAACCAAGGGTGGGGAAAATGTGGGTGAAGGGAGGGAGAGAAAGAGTTTCTTTTAAGCCTAGTTTCCCCTACTGGTGAATGCTTTGAAACCCATAAGGCAAGAACCAATCTGCTCTAAAGAAGATTTCTTTTCTAATCTCATAGTTGCCATCAGACTGGATCTAGAAAATATATGGTTATATACGTATTAATAATTTGTAGTTTCAGATAGATATCTAAGCCTTTCTTGAAACTCGCAACTATTCCCGTTGTGACCAGCTCCCCAAGCAGGCCATTCCACAGATTTACAGTTCTCATTAGATAGTGAAGAAGGCTTTACTCCTCTGGAGATTGAATCCTTGTTTCTCCAGCCGAAGGGAATGTCCTCTTGTCTTTTGAGGGGGCTTTACATGAAATAGTTTTTTCCCCATACTTTTTGTAGGGACCGTTTATATACTTACATAAATTAATCATGTCTCCTCCAGAGCCGTCTTTTCTCAAGACTAAATAAGTTAAATTATTTTAACCTCTCCTCATAACTAAGATGCTCCATTCCCCTTATAAGTTTGGTTGCTTGTCATTGCACTTTCTCTAGCTCCTTTACATCTTTCTATTAACTCAGGCCCAGAACTGAACAGTATATTCCAAGTGAGGCCGCACCAATGCTTTATATAGCGGTAATATTACATCCTTGTCCCATGAGTCCATGCCTCTGTTAATACACGCCAATATCTTGCTTGCCTTAGAGGCAGCTGATTGACACTGCATGCTGTTCTGTAGTCCATGATCTATAAGAACGCCCAGATCTTTCCCAACAAGTGTTTGTCCCAGTTGTTTTTCCCCTAGGATATATGATACCTGCAGATTATTAGTACCAAGATGCCGAACTTTACATTTATCCACATTGAACTTCATTTGCCAAGTGATTGTCCAAACATTCAATGTATCCAGGTCTGCTTGCACTTTAAAAACATCGATTGCACTACACTACATAGCTTGGTGTCATCTGCAAAAATAGCAACAGTGCTATTAATCCCCTCCACTATATCATTAATTAATACATTGAACAAAAGAGGACCCAATATTGAGCCCTGGGGCACACCACTCATAACTGGTGGACCGCTCAGAGTAGAAGTTATTTACCACCACTCTCTGTGTTCGATCAGATTTTTAATCCAATTACACACTATTATTTCTAACCCAATAGATTTTAATTTATCCAATAAATGCTTATGAGATACAGTGTCAAACGCCTTTGCAAAGTCTAAAAACACTATTGGCGACATGTATGATTCTCGCCACGTCGGAGTGCACGTTTCCGCTAGTTTTCCGGCGGAATTTGCGCCTTATGTATTTCGGGGCCGAGGTGCGCTCATACATGCGGTGTAAAGTCCGCCGCGCCTCGCCAGTGTGTGAGGCACAGTGCGGGACTCAGGTGCAGTGCGGGGTTGCGCCTAAGATTCGCCACCCGAGGTAGTGCGATCATACATGGCGTGTAAAGTCCGCCGCGCCTCGCTAGTGTGTGGGGCGCAGTGCGGGGACTTAGGCGCAGTGCGGGACTGCTCCTCATATTCGCCATCCAAGGAGGTGCACTCATACATGCGGTGAAAAGTCCACCGCGCCTCGCCAGTGTGTGGGGCGCAGTGCGGGTCTTAGGCGCTGTGCGGGACTGCGCCGAACATGTATTCCGAATCGAGCCAGGCTGGAAAACAGCGAGAAATCATTAAGGATGTCCGTGCGGAGTATGAATAAAAAAAATCGCCTTTATAAAGGCGTAAAACATTCTCTGAAAAAGAGCTTAAACCTACAAAAAAAAATACATAAATAAAATCACTTTCCAAAAATCTAGAACGGCACTACATCAGGAATTTGGATATTGAAAATTGCCGGGAAATACAGAATTTGAAATACTGTAAGCGTTTCTCATTGGTCGGCATAAACCAACCAATCAGAATAGGAGCGACAGGGACACATTAAAACCTATGGACAAATATTGACCAATCATATTCAAAGGTGGGACAGTTCAAAATACAGTAAAAATGCAGAAAAGAGCTGATTGGTTGAGCTAGCGGGGGCTTGGCTATCCCGGCCAATCAGAGCGCGACCTACGTTCTCATAGAGTTCTATGGGAAAAGAAAAGCAGAGCGAGCTCTGTTTGTGATTGGCTAACTTACAAGAGGCATGGTTATTTTGACCAATGGGAGAGCGAGCGACGCTCTTATGGGTTTTCTAATGCAATCTGTACATTGCCGAAATCAAATGATAAGACTACAGAAGTTGTATTGATGTGTTTATAAAATGAACAATAATATAGGGATAAAGAAAAAAAAATATTAATTCAATAAAATCATGTTTATTTCTTTATTTTTGTTACACCCATACTATTGATCCTTGGCTAACTGAATCATGACGACAATCTCGTAGTCGGGGACAGGCAGCAAGGTCAGAACAGGCGGCAATGGTTTGTGGTCAAAGAACGTAGGCAAACAGAACTGGTACACGGAAATGGCAAGAATGACTTCAGGAACGCTTCCTCGCATAGGCTAGGGCACGGAAGTCAGAGGCAGGCTGGGTAATAAAGGACCAGCGCCCGGCAATTATCCATTACCAGCACACTGGCCCTTTAAATCTCACAAGCCTGGCGCGCATGCGCCCTAGAGAGCGTGGCCACGCCTTCCAGCCAGCGGAGACAGAGCAGGGAGCCAGGTAAGGACTACGAGCCAGCAGCAGAATTGTGACATGGGCAACAGGGGCACTCGTGACAAACAGATCAGGTTGGTCTGACAACTTCTGTCCTTTGTAAAACCATGCTGGCAATCACTTATGTTATATTCAGCCACATTTTTCTGTATATGGTAGCTTATGAGCCCCTCAAACAGTTTTCCCACAATAGATGTTGAACTTACTGGTCTCTAATTACCTGGGAAAGACTTGGAACCTTTTTGAAGATGGGAACCATATTTGCCTTGCGCCAGTCTCCTGGCACTTTACCAGTCACCATAGAATCTCAAAATATCATTTGCAGGGGCACACTGATAACCAAGCTGAGCTCTTTAAGAACTCTTGGGTGTAAGCCATCTGGGACTGGAGCCTTATTCACATTCAGTTTATTTAATGTGGCTTTGGCCATTTCTACACAATTATTATATTAGTTGGTGGATTAACAGTACTGGCACCACCTATCTCCGCACTAGGCCTGCCCCATCAGCTCTAGCACTGCACCTATTAGTTCTGACACCACCTTCATCTGCAGTGGGCCTGCCTCGTTTGTATATACAGAGCTGAAGAACCTATTTAGTAGCTCTGCCTTCTCCTGATCACCAGTGACCAGCTCCCCATTACTGTTATTTGAGATTCCTGCAGGCTCTGACTTTGGCTTTTTGGCATGTATAAGTTTAAATAATTTCTTGGGGTTTGTCTTGCTGTCTTTTAGCCATCTGCCTTTCATTTTGTATTTAGCTCATTTGTTCACTTTTAAATTTTTTTTTATTAAGCTCTTTGTAATTTTCAAATACTAATGCTGGCCCCCCTGACATATTTTTTAAATGCCCTTTTTGATTATTTATTGCCCTTTTAACAGAAGGTAGAAGTCATGTTGGATTTAATTTTAATCGCCTACACTTGTTACCTACAGGAATACATTTTGCTATTTACTATTACTATTACTACTACTACCAGTAATATCTGATCTAATAGCTGTTCCCGGTCTATGTCCTGTACTGCAGCCCTCAACAAAGGGAAATTGGCCTTTTTAAAATTGAATGTTTTCGCTCTCCCACTCTGTGTTTGTTTTTCCCAGTTTAGACGACAATGATTTATTTTGTGGTCACTGTTACCAAGATTTTCAGAAACAATGACCATTCCAACAAGTTATGCTTTATTAGAAATGACCAGATCCAACAGAGCATCACTTCTAGTGGGATCTTCCACAAACAGGCCCATAAAATTATCCTGTAACAGGTTGAGGAGCTTCCTCTCCTTTGCAGTTGAAGCAGAACCAACCCCAGTTAATATCTGGGTAATAGAAGTAAACTCCTAAACAGTCTGTGGTGCAAATATAGCGTTGGGGAATGGAACAAGACATGACAATCCAGAATGCTTGATTGAATTCAGGTCTGGGGAACAGGCAGGCCAATTCTGGGCATCAATGTCTTCATCATGCAGGAACTGCTTACACACTTCAGCCACATGAGGCCTAGCATTGCCATGCATCAGAAGGAACCCAAGGCCCACTGCACCTGCATGTTGTCTCACAATGGGTCTAAGGATCTTATCCCGCTACCTAATGGCAGTCACGGAATCTCTGGCTAGTACATGGAGGGCTGTGCAGTCCTCCAAAGAAATACCTCCCCAAACCATTACTGACCTACTGCCAAACCAGTCATGCTGGAGGATGTTGCAGGCAGCAGAACATTCTCCATGGTACTCAGTGTGAATCTGCTCTCATCCATAAAAAGCACAGTACACCAATGTTGAATCTGCCAATTTTGGTGTTCACTGGCAAATGCGAATTACACTGCACGTTGTGGGGCTGTAAGCACAACACCAGCTTGTGTATGTCGGACCCTCAAACCCCCCTCATGGAGTCTGTTTGAGCAGACACTAGAGATGGGGAAATCGATTCTAATGAAGTGGAATTCGTTTAGAATTTCAGGAAAACTTCGGTTCTGAACGAAGTCGAACTTTGGGGTACTTCGGGGTAAAACGAAGTGTGCTTTTGATTGATAAAATGGCTGCGAGCACATGGCGTTACATGGGGCAAGAACACTGGGAGGAAGAAGGGGCAAAAGCCCTGCATGACATGTGCAGAGATGAAGCCAATCAGAGACCGGCGGGATTCTGTGACGTCACCGCACTATATAAGTCCGGGCGCGAGCCCAGGAGCATACCGCTCTCACTGTACTGATTCGGAAAGGTGCTGCCGCGGCTGCTTATGATAGCTGATACTAAAGAACTCATTTTTATACAGCGATTTTTCGGGGGTGTCTCAGCTTGTCTCAGAGACTGCTTCTCTTAGCGTTCTTTTTCTGATTTTGTGGGGTATGGATTGAAGTCCAGTTGTGTCCAGTGCAACTGCATATACTTTTTTAATGCTATCTGCTCACAGACAATTGAATATCCAAGGGTGACTAAGCCTGTTCCCTGTTGTATTCATTTAAAGAAACAGCGTTTTTACAATACAAATCCCACTTCATTTTTGGCTGCTCAATTTTTGTGCAATTTTTCATCCAGGGATTAATTAAGCGTTGTTCTGCTGCTGGGGGTGACTAAAAGAAAACGTTTATTTCACCGCCAAAAATACATTTTTCCTGTAGCTAATTTTACAAGCGAAGGTTAATTACAAGTTTTCCTTTTGTTGGGGTAGCGTAAAAAACACGCCATTGTAACACGCTACAAAGCTCGGGAGTTTTTGGTTGCTCAATTCTTTTTGCGCAATATACATCCAGGGTTAAATTTAAACGTTTGCTGCTGTGGTCACTAAAAGAAAAAGTTTATTTCACCGGCAAAAAATAAATTTTTCCTGTAGCATAATCACAAACGAAGGTTTAATTACAAATTTTTCCTTCGTTGTTAAGGGTAAAAAATTGCCATTGTAATACGCTACAAAGCACGTAGTTTTTGGTTGCTCAATTCTTTTGCGCAATTTACATCCAAGGGTTAACTAAGTGTTTTTCTGCCGTTGTACTCAGTAAAAGAAACTTTGTTTTTCACCGCCACAGAAGAAATTCTGTAGCATAATTCATATCCGAAGGTTAATTAAGCCTGTTTGGCTTTTACATTCAGTAAAATACACAGAGTTTTTAAACGGCACATACAAAGTCATTTGTTCCCGCCCATTTGTGGAGCACAATTTATATCCAGGGGTTTCCCAAGCTTTTAGTGGGTTCATTTGGAGTCAAATACAGGGTGTGTATTTATCATATACAGATATCTTCATCAAATAGTGTCTGTACATTTTAGAACAAACAGTATGTCAGACAGAGAGGTGGCATGCTCTTCACCTGCGAGTGGCAGAGGGACAAACATTCCAGGCCCAGGTCGCAGCACAGCAAGGGGACGATGCAGCAGGGGTCACTCGGTGAGGCCACAACTGCCGCTGTCATCTAGTGGCTGTGTGCTGACGCAACCCAAGGGTTCTTGATTGGTTGATTAGGTTATCCACTTCCTCCCAGATGACATCTGACAACCCCAGCCAAGAGTCGATGGGAACGTCAGACACAACCTTTAGTTGGCATGGCCCGGGAGCGGGTCAGCGGCCCTCATCTGTCCTCAACCCGCCTCTGTCCCATCCGGTTCCCTCAGCCAGAGATCTAGGATGTGGTTTGGGCTCAGCGCCACTATATAGCGAGGATGAACAATTTGAGGAGAGCAGTCAGCAGCTACTTGGCAGCGAAGAAATGGGGCCAATATCCCCTGCTTCTTGCAGTAGGCGGCAAAGTATAGATGTTGAGAGTGGCATGGGAGGTCATGTTATGAGGGGTCAGCTTCTGCATACCAAGACCGGTGATGAGGACAGCAGTGAGGATGAAACACAAATAGATGATGATGTAGCCGACCACACTTGGGAGCCGGGTGAGCCAAGGGCTTCATCATCATCAGGAGAAGAGGGCGTCAGCTTGCGCGTCAGGCAGCGGCGCAGCCAGCAAGTGGGTTGTGTGGCCGTGAGTCAGCAGGATAGCAGCAGTGTGAGGTCGGGTGCGAAGCGTTGGTGGTAAAATCAGCTACTCGGTGGTCTGGCAGTTACTTGCTAAGACACCGGAGGAGCCGAATATGGGTATATGTAGAATCTGTAGGCAGAAAGTGAAGCGTCGCCAGGGAGCTAACATTGGCACCAACGCCCTACGTCAACACATGCAGCGTCACCATCCGGTGGCCTGGGAGAAACGTGGCTCAGATGTGGTGGTCCATCCTGCCGCCAGAGCAACTGAAGCAGCAGCGCCCAGTGGCACGCATGCCATTGCAGCCAGTCAAGGCTCCACCACCTCTGCAGTAGGGAGCTGTTTCTCTTTGACATCATCTCCCAGTCCAGATGCTCCTGCTCCTCGCTACTCATGGCGCCAGCAGTCGTTCAGCGAGGCGATTGCAAAGAGACAACAATATGCGTCCAACCATCCTAAGGTGCAGAAGCTGACCGTACTCCTGTCCAAGTTGTTGGTACTGCAGTCCCTCCCTTTCCAAATGGTGGACTCTGCACCGTTCAGAGAACTAATGGCTTGTGCCGAGCCGAGATGGAGAGTTCCAAGCCGTAATTTCTTTTCCAAAAAGGCAGTACCAGTACTTCATAAATATGTAGAACAGAAGGTGGGCCAGTCCTTGAGCTTATCGGTTTGTTCCAAGGTGCACGGCAGCGCAGACGTGTGGAGCTGTAACTACGGTCAGGGCCAGTACATGTCCTTTACGGCCCACTGGGTGAATGTGCTTCCGGCCCAGGCACACCAACAACTTGGACAGGAGACGCCACTTTCTCCTCCACGTTGTCAAAATGCGGCTCCTGCGCCAATGTCCGCCTCCTCCTCCTCCTCCACCACCACCACCATCTCAGCCTCCACAAATACTGCTCCATCATACCACATGTGTAGGGCACAGCAGTGTCACGCAGTTCTACACCTGGCTTGCCTCGGCGAGTGAAGTCACATGGGAGGAACTGCTCCACGTCATGCAGCAAGAAATTGATGTGTGGCTTTCTCCGCGCCAACTGCAAATCAGAACCATGGTGACGGACAATGGGAGTAACATGGTGTCCGTGCTGCACCGAGGAGGGATGGTCCATGCGTCCTGCATGGCGCACGTGTTCAATCTGGTTGTGAAAAGGTTCCTGAAGTCTTCCACCGATCTTCAGAAGATTCTGAAAATGGCCGGAAACTGTGCATGCACTTCATCCATTCCTACAAAGCCAGGAACACCCTCCTCGAGTTGCAGCGGCAGAACGGCCTCCCCCAACACACTCTGATATGCGATGTTTCCACCCGTTGGAATTCCAGCCTGCACATGTTGGACCGACTGTATGAACAGAGAAAAGCCATTAACGATTTTTTGATGATCCAGGCAGACAGGAGTACTCCCCTGTGTAACTTTGATGTCAGCCAGTGGCAGCTCATGTGTGACACCTGCCGTTTGCTGAGGCCATTTGAGGAGGCCATGTTATTTGTCAGTCGCCAGGACTACGGGATGAATAACGTCATTCCACTGCTTCATGTCCTGGAACAGATGCTGAAAAATCTGTCTGGGCAGGGGACTGGAGAAGTGGCGACTACATCTCGCGGCCACATGAGTCGGTGGGGACTGAAATGGAGGAGGAGGAGGAGGACATTGGAGCAGAAGCATTGTCTGGTAAAAATTAGGGGTTTTTCTCCAGGTGCAAGAGAGTGGACCCGGAGCGCTGGAGGGGTAGAGGAGAGAGGAAATTGGCAGATGCCCCAAAAGCATTTGGCAGTATCAGGGGGAGATGGGAGGGACCCCTTCGGAGTCATTTGTGCAGATGGCTCGCGCATGTGATTTGCCTGGCTAGTGACAGCCGAATAGTCAGCTCCGGCGGGGGATGACTTCTGGCTCTCCCCCCTATTGGACCCTCGCTACCGGTCAAAAGGGGGCCCTTTTTTTTCCCAGCATGAGAGGGGGAAACAAACTCAAATACCATGGGAAACCCCCCGTAGTCGTTGGCCGTGCCTATGTGCGGCTCTCCCCCCCTCTGAAGGTTGCCGGGGGGTTCTTCACGCTCACGAAACTACTGCCGGGGGCTGCGGGGGGGGTGGGGGGGTAGGAGAGTCCCAAAACCCCTTTCCAGAACGTAAGTCGGAGTAAACTGATGAGCAGTTCCTTCACCCCCTAGTGAGGGGGCAGTCGCCGCAGAGCAGGGGACCTGGACCCGCCCCTAAAAACCAACAGGTGGTGGCTACTTGGACAGATTCTCCACCCCCATTTTGAAGATCCGCGGGGTATGGGCGCCAAACTGGATGGTGGCTGCAATTTGCCGAGTTTTCAGTGGGAGTGTCCTGCCCGACCGTAGTGTGGCATAAAGGGCGGGTGTTAGTGCGGGGGGGGCCATTGTTCCCCCAAGGAGAACCCCGCTTGTCCAGGGGAAATTGGAAGATGACCTTTGCAAGATGAATTAGGCGTGGATCCCCCAGTATTTCCACACACAATGCCTTAGGCATCGACTTCAGCCATGAGCCTCACCCAAACTTTGGGGAAATGGTCTGTGTTCAAATATTGTCTCAGCCACTATTCTGATGCCGCCACCCCCCCTGATGCAAATCTGCTGACAGTTTCCCATTGCCACCAACCACTTTATCAGGATGGATTGCCCCCCTCTCCACACTTTTGTCATTGTGCCACTTTATGCCTCATGCTGCTCTGTGCTGCTGTTCTGGGCCCGTGAATCCACACTGTTCATTGTCCCATCTCTGATCTCTGCTTTGTCCTGCCGCCGTCACCCACTTTTGTCATTGTGCCACTCTGGGCCTACTCAGTTTTTGCCACCCCCAGAAGTCTTGTCCCACTTTATGACCTCTTTTCTGTGTTTTTGCTGGGCCCCATAAATCCCCTGTGTCTTGTGCCACTCTCTGACCCATGCTGTTGCTCCTCCGCCTACCTCCACTCTCTGTCATTGTGCCATCTGGGGCCCACTTGTTTTTGCCCCTCCAGAATGTCTTTTGCCTTGTTGCCCTCATGTGCTGTGCCGTGACCTCCACACGTGTATTGTGCCACTCTGTGGTACCCCTTTTTTTCCCCCTCCAAAAATGTCATTGTGCCATGTCTGACCTCATGCTGCTGCCCCCGTCCCCTCCACTCTCTGTCATTGTGCCACTTGTGGCCTACCCTGTTTTTGCCACCTCCAAAATTTCTTGTCCCATGCGGACCTCATGTGCTCCCGCCGTCCCCTCCCTCTCTGTTTGTCCCACTCTGTGGCCTCTCCTTTTTTTTTCCACTTCCGATGTCATTGTGCACGTCTGACCTCATGCTGTGCCACGTCACCTCCACTCTCTGTCATTGTGCCACTCTGGGGCCCTACCCCTTTTTTTGCCAATCCAAAATGTCATTGTGCCATCTCTGACCCATGCTGCGCCCCCGTCACCTCCACTTTTGTAAATTGTGCCACTCTTGGCCTATTTAAAAAAAAAGGTGCATATATTGCTTATAAAATTAGGTCATTGTGTTTTGAGAAGTATATTCTTCCATACCTATTTTTAAGAGAAAAGCTACTATGTAAATTTTGGGATATAGCAAATTAATGGAGGCTCGGCGAGATGTTCGTTTTAAAACCAAAAACGAAGAAAATATCCTAAGCCTGGTAAAAAAAGCAGGTTTGGGATTAAAAAAAAGCAGGGAGAGAACACTGCGGATTCCCCAAAAAGGTTTGGGGAGTAATTAAGGAAAAAAAGACGAATTTGATCTGCATGCTTTCAACCATTACAGAGTATGTAAAGGTATATTTTAAACGAGAGGACTGAGGAGTCCCTTGAAACCCAAATTTTTTTTAAAAGTGTTTTTGAAATATCGAAAAAGATGGAAGCTTTGGGGAATAGATTTTCCCAATGGATTTAATGCCCCCACATTACAGCATCTGAAAAGTGGCAATTGAAAAAACGAAAACAGAATTTAAAGGGAAAAAAACTATAAAGAAGTGTGACTATAGAAAAATACAATCAAAACAAAAAAAAAATACAAAAAATATGGATGCCTTACAGCAACAACTATTAAAAAAACAAAAAAAAAAAAATTCGAAGAGATATAAAGGTTTTTATTTTAAAACCGAGTATAACATGGGGGGGAAGAATGATTGCCCGCTTCAGACAAAGAAAAAAAAAGAAAAACGAAATTTTCCGCTCGGAAGATAAACCCAGATGATTTTGAAAGGATACGATCCATGCAAAGTCTACATAGTTAAAAACAAAAAAAATAAAGGGAAAAGTTTTTTTAGAAATGGATGCGCCCCCGGAAGAAAAGACCCTGGCGAGACAGTGGAGAACCGAAAGCGGGGTAGGCGCAACTGCGTCAACGGGAACAAAAACGGGGGAAAGGAAAAAAAAAGACTGAGACTTGGCCATTAAATTCTTCAAAAAAATTAAAAACGGCACAGAAACTCTGCTATTAAAAAAGGACTGAACTTTTTTCCCTATTTTTGAGCAACGTTTTTGATTTGAGTAGATTTTACCGCATGTGTCATAACATGCGGGATTAAAATGTTTTGGCGCGAAAAAATAAAAAAAACTCCCCTTTTCCCTTTTTAATCAATACCAACCCAATAAGATTGTTAAAAAAAAGTAAATTTTCCTAATGTTGTGTGTACAACATTAGAGGTATTTGAGCAAAAGGTATTACAGAGGTTAAAACAGATGGAAAAAGTCGAAATATAATAAAAACCCAATATTAGTAAGGAAGAGTTAACCGCAGTACAACAACTAAAAAAAAAATCCCGGGAAAATTTAAAAAAAAAAGCGGGTAAGGGAGGAGCAACAGTCATTTGAACAAAACACAGTTTAGAGGGGCCACAAAACAGTTAAAAGATTCAAGTTTATGAAAAAACTAAAAATGATCTCCGCCCGAGTTCAATAAGATCTTGGGGGTCAGTGACAAGAAGCTTATCGGAAGGAAATAAACTTGAACTTGAAAAAAGGGATTAAATTTAAACATACTCAAGAGTTCCGTTTTGTATTGGGACGAAGGTACACAAATCTATGGAATCCCCACCCAGGTCGTCCCATCTATTGGGGTTAAAAATTTCCCTTTTTTAAAAAAATTTGCCAAAAATGGGTACTTCTTGCAAAAAATAGTGAGAAGGATCCCATAGTTTAAGGGATTGGCCTTTTTGGTAACATTTAAAAAAAATTTTGTACGGTGTTACTTTCCCTTTTTTACTTTTGAATAAATTTTATTTACGAATTTTTCTATTGATGAAGGCTTACTAGTGGTTAGAGAAGCATTTTAAATGAAATCCAAAAATTGAGAATAGACAGATTTCTTTCATTGTGACGCTACTTTAATCATTTGAAAAAAAATTATTTCGGTTTGGGGGTCTTCTTTTTACGTCAAGGGGCTTCAATGGGGTCGCCCAAAAGGACCCAGTTTTTCTAAATTTTTTTTGTTTTTTTTGAGAAAAAAATTTTTTTTTAATTTCAATTTTTTACAAATTTTTTTAGATTTTAAATAGATATGTGGGCGTATTTTTGTCCTTTGGAAGGTACGAACTGGAATTAGAATTTTTTGGGGAAAAATTTAACAAGCACATTCTTTGATAGAACTTTTCTTCACCCCAAAGGTGGAATATGTCATTATTTGGTGTAGATTTTATATGAAAACAATAAAATTGGAAACGGCTATGTTCTCTAAAAAGAAGCGAAACAAAATACTTCATAGAAAGTTATCATGCCCCCCCGTATTTCAAATATTTAAAGGGGAATATATTCGTGCGTGTTTCTGTTCGCGCGATGCATATGTTAAAAAAAGATGCACCGAATACTGAAAAAAATTTTTTTAAAAAAGGGGTTTTGAGAGGTTAACCCTTAAAAATGGACAAGAGGGCTGAAAAAAGTAGAAGAAATTTTTTAACTTTAAAAAAAATGGATGAGAGGAGGATAAAAGGGACTATGGTCCTACATATGATAAAATGCGCAATGATTAAAAAAAAAAATCAAAAATTGGGCCCTTTTTATCAGATCCACGTTTTTCAGTTTTTTTTTAGGGAGAACCTTGTTTTATATATCTAAAAGGGGATACATTGGACAGAGCCCTTTAATTGATATGAAGAAATCAATCAAAAAAAACAGATGCAAACTACGCCCCGAAAAAAAAAAGGGAAGTACCCCCGTTTAAACTGCCAAAACTGTAAAGCATTATTAAAGGCTCGAATTTTTTTTTTTTTTTTTTTTTTTAAACCAAACCAAGGCACTCCTATCAAAAATACGAGGAAACCCAATTGTCGAGTAGGCCCGGGAATTATCTCTTGAAAAAGCCCCCCGTGGGGAAAACCCTATGTTGGGGAAACTAGCAGGCAAAGTGGGATACGGTCAATGAGCACAGATCGGCTATCCGGCTTTACAAACAGAAAAAGGATAAGTCAGAAAATGATAATTGCGATTTGCGATGCAATGAGAAAAGTAAATTTGACGAAAATACCGTAGCACGCCATTTCTTTGAGGCACATCATAATGTATCAGAGCTTAAATGGTGCGTACTAGAAAGAGTTAAAATTCAGTCTGGTATAAACCTTAGTGAACATCTAATTAAGGGAAAGATTCTGGATAGTAAGCTTGGATGCTCAAAGCCCTATAGGGTTAAACGAAAAGTTAGAATTGAAAGTGTTTTTATAATTGTATATGTCTGTGATTTGGAAAGGTATATAAGTAGCATACTTACCTTACTGCGCATGCTTGATAAAGAAGTTCATTCTTCGAAACGTCGCACGGGTGTGCGGACGGCTCTTGCCCTCCAGCTATCCTCATATCTAATACCATTGAGAATATGGACTACGCCTAGCGCGATAAGTATTGCACCTTATTCTATGTCTTCTAAGACTGTTGTCTGTTTTTTGTATCGTTCATGATTAAAAGGAGAAAGTTTTTTAAAGAAAGTTTGGTCAATTTGCCGTAGATGTTTAATATGTGAGCTATGGAAGACTCGCATTTCGACTGAACCAAAAAAAAAGGTGCATACTATTGCTTATAAATAATAGGTCACTTGTGTTTTGACTACTTCAGTTTTTGCCACCTCCAGAATGTCATTGTGCCACTGTCTGACCTCATGCTGCTGTCACCGTCACCTCCACTCTCTGTCATTGTGCCACTCTGTGGCTTACTCCTGTTTTTGCCACCTCCAGAATGTCATTGTGCCACTCTCTGACCTCATGCTGCTGCCGCCGTCACCTCCACTCTCTGTCATTGTGCCACTCTGTGGCCTACTACTGTTTTTGCCACTTCCAGAATGTCATTGTGCCACTCTCTGACCTCATGCTGCTGCCGCCGTCACCTCCACTCTCTGTCATTGTGCCACTCTGTGGCCTACTACTGTTTTTGCCAACTCCAGAATGTCATTGTGCCACTGTTTGACCTCATGCTGCTGCCACCGTCACCTCCACTCTCTGTCATTGTGCCACTCTGTGGTCTGCTACAGTTTTTGCCACCTCCAGAATGTCATTGTGCCACTCTCTGACCTCATGCTGCTACTGCCGTGACCTCCACACTGTGTCATTGTGCCACTCTGTGGCTTACTCCTGTTTTTGCCACCTCCAGAATGTCATTGTGCCACTGGCTGACCTCATGCTGCTGATGTGGCTGCTGACGTAACCTACACACTGTGTCATTGTGCCACTCTGTGGCCTACTCCTGTTTTTGCCACCTCCAGAATGTCATTGTGCCACTGTCTGACCTCATGCTGCTGTGGCTGCCGCCGTCACCTCCACACTCTGTCACTGATGTTGCCACCTGAGCCCTCAGCTGGGTTTTTTTCCAGCTGTCGCTGCCCTGACTTTATCAGGCTACATTCCTGCTTCAGTTTTTTGGTCAGTTTTGCCCTCTTAAATGCCCAGGGAATTTTATAGTGAAGCGATTCTAAGAGCGGCGGCAGTCATGTACGTGTCATACTAAAACACAACATTGTATGAAGACCAAACCAAGCTCCCTCTGCATATTTAAGCATGGCACAACATTCTACAGCACCCTGCAGGCTCTGTGCAGCCTGGAAATAGCTGTTTTTTAATGCGATTCGTCCCGAAGTAATTCGGACCAAATTTATTTTTATTGGGAAATTCGGCGAAGTGACCGAACTGAATTTTTGAGAAATTCGCCCATCTCTAGCAGACACATAGATATTAGTGGCCTGCTGGAGATCATTTTGCAAGGGTCTGGCACTGCACTTGCTGTTCCTCCTTGCACAAAGGAGGAGATAGCAGTCCTGCTGCTGGGTTGTTGCAATCCTTTGGCCCCCTCCACATCTTCTGGTGTACTGGCCTGTCTCTGGTATCTACTCCATTCTCTGGACACTGTGCTGACAGACACAGCTAACCTTCTTGCCACAGCTCTCATTGATGTACCATTCTGGATGAGCTGCACTACCTGAACAACTTCTGTGGGTTGTAAATACCGCCTCATGCTACCTCTAAGGGTGAGAGCAATAACAAAATGCAAAAGTGACCAAAGCAACAGCCAAAAAAGGATGGGGGCAGAAAAATAGTCTGTTGTCCACACTTGCAGAACCACTCCTTAATAGGAGTTGTCTTGCTATTTGCCTAACATTTCTACCTGTTATTTGTTCCATTTACACAACAGCAGGAAAAATTGATTCACAGTGATGATCCATAACTGGCCAGACATTTGACTTGAAGTTACATTGTGTTTTTAAAGTGTAGTTATAACTGGAGAAATCATTAAATAATTTGTGTTATAATGTGCTTTTAGTACAAAAGGGGATAGCAGTACGAAAATAGTCTCTTATTTTGATTTACTGATAAATTAGCTGAAACATGCTGAAACACCTGAATGATTTTCTATCTGACTGAAACATGGAATATAATTATTGCAAATGTATTCATAGCCTTAGGGTTATCATATTTATACTATTAGCTATTAGCATTATGTATGATATTCTTTATGCTGGTTATGCATTGACCATTGATTTTGTTGTTAACCCCACTACGTAAAATGATTATTAAAACCTGTAAAGACCACAACTTAAAAATTAATGATATTTGAGATATGTATTAGCCAGTACCTTTGGAGTACCACCCTCTGTTATCTGTTCTACATTTAAAAAGGGGGGATTGTTAGTGAAACTATTCAGAGGCCCATTAGTACCCGAGAAAGAATATGGTTAAATAGTAGTTTTAGGATGGGAGAGGCCCAATATTCATGGACCTTCCCATTCTGATTAGTATCATGCTTCAACTGCTGGTTTTACCTTTGCAGTTTTGAAAAAGGGGAAGGGAACATATATCATTTTTGTTTTAACTATTTTGTAAGAGATCCTAGGATCTGATAAAAGACATGAAAAGACAGACAGTGTGCCCTAGCGCTAAGCTTCCCAAACCTGACCCTGCCTGCTTGCCAACACCACCCTAGGTGGTCGGTGACAACTGGTCTACATCTCAGAACACAGAAAAAAAAAAAAAAAACAAACACAAAGGAACAACTAGAAGAAACAGGACAACCTGAAGGTAAAGAGACAGGCAAAGAGGTAAGCAAACCAAGCAATAGGAATCCAGGGAAAGGCCAGTTCCAGTTACAAAAGACTATTGCAAGCGAAGTCCCTGCACACAACTAGATTTCTAATAAAAGGCCAGAGTCCTGGTTCTGAGCATGATTTGACTAGTCCTTCAGACCACACAGAGCACAGACTAACAGAGAAGAAAGATGAGGGATGACGGCAATTGTCAGTCACTACTCAGTCTATGCAGCCAAGCATTGGGACAAGCAGAAATAAGAGACAGGTGTGGTAGAGAACCTGTCAATCACCCCTCAGCAGACACAGGACTCAGTGTTCAGAACAGTACAAAGTAATCATGCAATTCAGGCTCAGAATCAAGGCCAAAAGCACAGTCTCTGCCGTACATTACGGACAAAGAACTGCACTGAACTTCAACCAGCAAAGTTAAAACTAGCATTTGCAGACTGATACTATCAGTAATCAGGGGAGGGGGTTAGTGTCAGCCTTGGTTGACAAGAAACACTGCTGGCTGACACCAAAACACAGCAAAAAC
>JAODAL010060556.1:0-20833 GCA_025379985.1 Phyllomedusa bahiana | reverse complement strand
ATTAATAATTGGACTAAGTGAATTACATGTTCCACATTAAGCTTACACGAAAATGATCAGTTTAAATTAGGAAATCAGTAAAATGTATCTTGAGATGACCAGCTGGCTTTAAACTAAGATTAGTCTGCTTCAAGAATTTTACTACTTTGTGCTCACTGCTAGAAAAGTCTGAAAAACGTCTAAAAAATATGTTTTTCCATAAATGTTGTAAACAAAAAAGATGTCCCTTTCTAAATGAAGCATCTCTTTTAATAACACCATGAACTAATTCCTTGCTGCTCTAGTTTGGTTGCCCCAGCCTACGCAGAAGAGGGACATCACTAAGAATTAGACTTGCCAAACTGATTAATTCTTCTTCCAACAAAAAAATGCCTTTGCCTTTGCTTCAATCCTGCATGATTCATACCTCTTTAAACCATTTTTCCTAAAGGTAGACACATCTTCTGTGAGAATTGGAGAAGTTGTGGGGGAAGAATTTTGTCTTGGTCCCAAGATTGTGAATACTTTCTTGGGACAATCCTCCAAATCACTTTACAGTTTTCAAAACTGTGAAACTAATTTCCCATCATAAAAAAAATCCTTATAGTTTCTCATGTGTCCACTGAACGTTTTTCAGAAGCATTGTGAAACAAACGCAAAGTTGGGGGCCAATGTCATTTTTAACCAAAAAACCAGTAAATTTTGAGACCCGCCCGGCAACAGCAAAAACCTCCCTTTCACCGCGAAGCATGGTGGAGGAGGTGTTATTGATGCTAGCTTCTTTGCTACCTCAGTGCCTGGGCACCTTGCGGTCATTGAGGAAACAATGAATTCTATCATTATACAGTAAACCGTAAAGACCATAAAAACCATAGTGACCTCAAGCTGGGGACACAAATTTAAACAGAAATATACAAGATCAAAGCAACAAATAAATCAGTGATTATCACAAAAAGAGGGAATTGCTTGCAAGACTTTCCAGCAATATTAATGAACTTAAAACACAGAAAAATCACAGAAAAATGGGACATTATTTACTCAAAAACACAACAAAATCATACATACAGCTCAATGGCTGGACTATAGACCGAACCCAGTAGGGAGCAACACAGGCCCCTGTCCTACTTGGGAAAGATAAAACAGGTGCAGGTAATCGATGAGCAAAAGCTCACACACCCCTCAAATAGGGGGATAATTAGATGATAAAAGAACTGCACATTGAATTGATACCTGTTCACATTAGTATGCAGAAAATCCACAGAATAATACCTGGGGAGATTGCACAAATGTAAAAATACTGATAAGACCACCATGCACATACCTTCTATTTATGAGGGAGTGATTGCTGGTATTATAGTTGTATATAGATATGGCGATTCAAAAGGTGTAATTTATACAGATACGTGTGGTGCACCATGCTGGCTTACAGCCTATAACAGTATTACTATTCGATTGAGCAGGCTTCCCAGCACTTTTTAGGTGTCAAACACAAAATACTGACACCCTCTGCTCCCCAGTATTTTTGGGCAGAAAAATGATATACTGTTGCCACTATATTTCACAAGCTCGCAAACCTCGTCAAGGTTCCTCGTATCTTTTGCGTCCCTACACTAGCAATTTACAAAAAATCACAGAAAAATGGGACTTTATTTACTCAAAAATACAAAGCCATACTTACTGCTCAATGGCTCGACTAAAGACTGAACCCAGTAGGAGGTAACACAGGCCCCTGTGCTATTTGGGAAAGATATAACAGGTGCAAATAGCTAATGAGCAAAAGCTCTCACACCCCTCCACTAGGGGTACGATTAGTCCAGCCATTGAGCTGTACATATTGCCTTGTTGTGTTTTTGAGTAAATAGTGGCCCATTTTTCTGTGATTTTTCTTTAAATCGTTAGTGTAGGGACTCACAAGATACGAGGAACCTTGACGAGGTTTACGAGCTTGCATATAGTGGCCACTGTATCAACTAATACCTCATATTTTCAAGTATGTCATTTGTTTGCCCAAAAATGCTGGGGAGCAGAGGGTGTCAGTATTTTGTGTTAGACACTTAAATAGTGCCAAGCATCCTGTCCAACCGACTAGTAGAGGTGTCATAGGCTGTAAGCCAGCATGGTGCACCACACCTATCTTTATAAATGACACCCTTTGTATTGCCTTATCTATATGCAAGTATAATACCAGCAACCACCCCCCTCATACATAGAAAGCATGTGAGTGGGGGGTCTTAATGGTATTTTTGCATTGGTGCAATCTCCACATGTATTGTACTGTGGCTTTTCTGCACACTGGTGTGAACAGGTATCAATTCAATGTGCAGCTTTTTTTATCTTCTAACTGTCCCCCTAGTGGAGGGGTGTGTGAGCTTTTGCTCATCAATTAACTACACCTGTTTTATCTTTCCCAAGTAGCACAGGGGCCTGTGTTGTCTCCTACTGGGTTCAGTCTTTAGTCCAGTCGTTGAGCTGTAAGTATGGCGTTGTTGTGTTTTTGAACTTAAAACACAGTTGCAAAAAAGAAACAATATGTTTATCCTTGGTGTACAAATCTTACTTGCAAGTACAGGATTGTTTGGTAGAGGTGGATGCTGCCAAAGTAGGGTCTGCATGTTATTAAATTTAAGGATTTACTTACTATTTCTCCCTGCATTTTGTATGTTTACACCATGTGGTCAATAAAAGACATAAATGGTACAATTGTTTGTGTGTTTGGTTAACTTGTGTTTGTCTAGATCTTATCACCTGGTTAACCATCAGATCAAATTTAATTAGTGCTAAAATAATACCAACCCTTTCTTGCAAATTTGTATGGTAATATTATTTTAGCTCCCTTCTCAATGAACTTTTGGAAGGGAAAAATAGGATTTCGAAGTTTGAAACACCAAAAGTGCCCCCTCCAAACTCATGGCGGTCATATAATCTACCTACATGATTAATACACCACTGTGATATGGGGAAACAAACAGATGAAACAAAAATTATTTTAAAAAGGGTTAAGCATACAGAAACCTCTTTTCAGATGAGATGAATATATCCATCGTTTACATCATAAGTATAAGGTACAAAATAGTTAAAATGAAAGCGAAGGTACCATTTTACTGTTAACTTGTATTTTACTCTCCAGATACAGGAATTTAATAAGTTTTATGGGGAATGAAATGATCAAATGATATGCTACTAAATTATGGCAAAGTAAAAGGAGCTAGAAACATTAACAAAAAATTGTTAGCAGAAATTAGATGAAGCATAATTACATAAATGATGGCAATTTCAGAATTTATTATTGATTATAAGTAGCACATTTGGATAAAATGTATGCTATATGTGCATAACTGATAATTAGATGCTATACTCCTTGAACATATTTGATACATTTAATCAAAAAATTTCTTAATATTAGTACAGGGCCTATCTGTAGGTACTGATGAATCCCTTGGGTTTATCACATGATTGGCTTATGGCAGCATTGAGAAGCAGAGTCTAAGGAGCAACAGGTCTTCATCCTAAACCCGAGAGACAACTTGGACACCACTGCTCTAAACTGTCAGGTTGTTTACCCCAGTGCAGTCACCTATAGCAACAGCTTATGTTCAGTTTGTGATACAAGGCAAAGTTCAATCAGATCGAGGTCCAAGTGCAAAGTCAGGACAGGTGTAAGCAAACATCAAGTAGTGTGAACAAATAGTGTGGTCAAGAGGAAAAGACGGAACCAAACCATAAGATCCAGAAAAAGATAATTGAGGTAGAAAACACCTAAGATTGAACACTGGAAAAGATTATAGTGCTACTGGAATGTGAAAAAGGTGGGTTCTGAATTTAGTAGTGAGCAGTGGTCTTTATGTGGTGTCTCAGTGCAGGTATGTGCTCAGATTATTCCAGGAGTAAAAGTATTATATTTATTCTTCCTGTGAATTGATTGAGACAAGTTCTATTATGTGTTCACAGTGCATATTGCTATCACTTAGTAACAAGAATGTGAGCTACTTGTAAGCTTATTCTCTATTGGCTGTAACTAGCCCATTTACTTTAATGGAAGGCATTTCTGGAAAGTGCTGAATCATTTGGGTGGTGCCTCCCTAGCCCAACCTCTCTCTTATAGAAGGCTGGTATTCATTTAGTTAGTTAGTTATTGAGAACTCAGTGGGTCTAGTCTGACTGGGTGTGCTGTGAGTGAAGAGCCTGGCTCAGCTAGTCACAGTCAGGCCCATATGCCTAACAAAGACACCTATCAGGAGGACCACACAGAACCCTGAAAATGTCAACACTCTCCTATCATTAATTACAGTCCTTACAGAGGGGATATCCAGAAGCAAATCCGACCCGCATCATCTTCACAGAAGGAGTGAACTGAGATAAAGAGGAGAAGCTGACTTCTGGTTCCCATGTAAGGCATCTGTCCAGGACCGGAACTTCATGGCTATTAAGTCATGTTCCTATTAGAATGTCATCCTGCTATAGGACACAGCTGCTCATTATCTGTGAGTGTGATCAATCCCATCAAAGCTGCCCACGATGAAACAAGTATAATGCAGCAATATAGGACTGTGACATTCTTAAGTTATTTAATACGCATCCTTCATTAAACTGATTGACATTGCTCAGTAAAAGGACTGTTCTTATTTTTTTATCATATCACTGTTGTTTGTTTTTTTTATTTTGCATACAATATCACAGACATTTCTCCTCCATACTCCAAGCAAATTAACCAAGGAGTGTCTTTGGGGTCAATGATCCACCTTTGGGCATGTCCCCTTGGCAGAGGACAAATACCGGTCGGATTATCCGACCGGTATTTGTCCGGTTTGTGTGCCGTGCACACGACCGCGATGGGACGGCTTTTCTCCGCGATGATCGGAAAAAAGCCCTCCTCCTTCCCATTGACATGCACATATTCCACCCGAAAACCGTACGGAAGAATGTGAATGTTCAATATCTTTTGGGGCGACCCGCGGGCAGAAACCGCCGGGCGGAAAACCCATGCAGTGGGGACTGCTGCATGGGTTTTCCATAGAGCCCTGTTGTGCTTGTGTGCGGCCGGTTTGTCAGACGGTCTGCAAAACCGCAAACCGTCTGAAAAACCAGCCAAAAACCCATGCTGTGGGGACATGCCCTTATATGGGTAACCCTCCTACTTGACAAAAGTGTGTATGAATGCTCTTGGAACGTTCCCTAGGACTTGAGTTCCACTCTAGCTGCCGTGGCAATAACTTTACTGTGTGAAACTACAAACTCCAGCAGGCTCTGCACTACACCTTCTGCATGTTTCCTTCTGCTTGCCACAGCTTTTACTGGCATCTATAAACAGGATTAGAACTTATATGTGTTCCTCTGCAAGATTGAGCTGCTCTCAGCCTGCAAAAGACTGAAAAAAAATCATCTGCCTGACTTTAATATTCCCCAGCAGAAGAAAGGTTAACCAGCCATCTCGATTGCAGACAGCCTGTATTGTAGCTCGTCATTCAACTTGTTTTTAAGACTGTCTCCTTTTGTTTGTGTTATCTGCATCTGCTGTGCTGCCCTCAAAGGGTACGTCCACCCTGCAAAGATTTTCAGTCAGTTTTTCAGACGGTTTTTGGATTTGAAAACTATCTGAAAAGCGACTGTCAACCATCGCTGTAGACGTCTGTAGAAAATCCAGTCAGTAGTCTACACTGCACGGTTTTCTACTGGGTGAATTTTCACACCACCGGCATTCCTAAAAACCCAGAACATGCACAATCTTCCGTACGATTTTCCAGCAGAAGGTGGGCCAATTAATGGTTAAGGGGGACGAACGAATCCCCAAATTGCGGACAGAACCGTCCCCCAAAACCATCAAAAGGTGATAAAATACCGTCTGGTTTCTTAAACAGAAGCAGAGCAGCGTTTTACACTTGCCGTCTGGCCATTTCCTCATATTGTCATCTCTGTGCAACTACAGTATCTCATAAAGAGTGCTAAACATAAGAGGGAGAATAACATTTATCAGGTCTGCAGCTGCATAAAAAGGACTGTTGTGTTGATATTATTGTGCATATTCTAACCAGAGTGACCAATTTGACACAAACACTACTCCTTCACCAGCAGCCAGTGCTCTGCCTTTAAAAATGCCCTTCTGTCTGAAATCACCATGGCTGCCACACTATAAAGGCAAGCCGCACACTTCCAGAGACTTTCAAGAAAATGTGTTGGCTGTTTACAGGTTTAATCCTCTTTCCACACCTGAGTAAGTGCAAATACTACTGGGCAGGGGCGTTGCTAGGGTCCCAAAACATCCGGGGCCCGGGCCCTGTGTTAAGTTTTGCTCAGAAGGGCGGGGTTCACACGGCGTTTTTTACGCCCCATGAACTGCGGCATGTGTTTTTACAGCGAAAAAACTGTGGCCAGCGCGTCCCTCTGAAGCTCCCACTAATATTTATTCTTCCAAGAACAGGTAATCGTAGCTCTCAGTGACAGCTATGAGTTACCATAATGTTGACCCGTACTTCGGGTGTATTGAAGCGCAATTACCCGCCAAAGTACGGAACAAGATTATGTTATGTGAAAATACACAGCGTATTTGTGGGGCATAACTGTGCTGTAATGTGGCCAAAGTTCGCCCCACAAATACTGTAAAATCATAGCGGTGAGGGCTAGGATTAGCTGCTGTTTTCCCTGCACATAGAACCCGCCCATAAAAATAAGTGACCTGCCGCTTCTTTCAGGGGGAAAGTGAAAATGGATGGGAGGTGGCCGGAGCGCTGCTGAAATTACACGCTGGAGAGCACGTACTTTCAACAGCAGGCGTATAGCGGTGCGCACAGGTCCGTGCCACTATATGCTGTGTGAACATACCCTTAGGGCAGTACACCGTGTGTTTTGGAAGTACATGCTGTTCAGCGCTTACTTCCAAGCACAGGGGGGCCGGTCCATTCACCTCCACTATCAGAGCCACAAAGAAGTGACGTCACTTCTCTCCCCCGGTGTACAATATATGTGTATTGTACGCACAGGGGAGACGAGATGTAATTCATAGCTCTCTGTGAGAACTATGAATTACAGTAATTGCGGCGCGCATGTCGGGCGTATTGAAGCGCAAATACGCCACGAAATGCGCCCCGTGGTTTACGCAGTGTGAACATAGCCTTAGTTTGGCTGCAGCAGCTAAAATCATACACAACCCTGACTAATGACAAGTATAAAAAATTATATTCAAATATGATTTGTTATCAGGTTGTAGTTTATATGTCTAAGGGTATGTTCACATGGCGTAATTGCGGTAATCCATAGTTCTCATAGGGAACTATGGATTACACGTCCTCCCCCCATGCGTACACTACGATCGTATTGTATGCATAGGGAGATAAGTGACATGTCAATGCCTGGCTATGTGGCTGGCAGGCTGTCCCCCCCCCCTCCTTGCTTCGAGAAGACGTGCTGAACAGCGTGAGCTCCTGAAGCACACAGTGTATTGCGGCGCGTACCGTACACGTCACAATACACCGTGTGAACATAGCCTAAGGGACACACAGGCAGGATTATGTTTTACTGATGTGAATGAGGTGATATTGTGGATATGTGTGTGTATATACCAATATACATACACATCTACACAGTACACACACAGAGACATATATTCAAACATACATACACACACATACAATGCATACATACACACATACAGTGCATACATACACACACGTATACACATATAAACATACACACAGACATCTATACAAACACACACACACATGTATACACATAAATAAATACAATACATACACATTTGCATACACACATGCATACACATTCAGTACAGTTCACATTCAGGAACATTATTTTGTCTCCCCCTTATTACACTACTTAGAATTATTGTTCAGTACTGAGGCTCCTCACTCACTCCTCCTCACCTTCTTACTGGTCTGGTCCTGGGCGAGAGAAGAGGACAGCAGGGGGCGGAGCCTCTCACGGCCTGCAGGACAGCGCGCTGCTTCCAGACTCCCTTCACAGTGTGAGCAGCCGGCGCCCCCTCCTCCCTCCTGTCATTCCGGGCAGTCGCCCTCCCCCTCGCTGCCTGCACATAGCTGCTGCTGCTCTGAACTGTATGAGCGTCCAGAGGACGCACATACAGTGGAACAGCTTGTCGGCTCTACAGGTCATAGTAATGACCTGGAAGCGGACGTTCTGAGACTCGGGGCACAGGGAGTCTGGTCCGGGGCTTGTGCCCCGAACAAACCTACCTAGCGACGCCCCTGCTACTGGGCCAGTTTGAGGGTGGTGCTGCCAGAGAAGTCCAATCCTGGCCCTCATCTGGAAACTATAGGCCGGGAAGTTTAACCTCTGTTGAAGGTAAAATGTTTAAATGTTTGATGTTATATTGGAGTAGATCACTAAAAATAAAAGTATAACTAAATTTCAGCATGGGTTTATGAAGGATCAGGCCTGTCAAACTAATCTCATTAGCTTTTATGAGAAGGTTAGTTCTAGACCGGACTGGGGTGAGGCATTGGATATCATATATCTAGATTTTTCTAAAGCATTTGATACGGTGCCACATCAAAGATTGGTAAGTAAAATGAAAATGCTTGGACTGGTGGAAAATGTTTGCAAGTGGGTAAGTAACTGGCTCAGTGATAGAATCAATGGGTGGTGATTAATGGTAAATACTTGGACTGGTTTCCTATTACTAGTGGGGGATCACAGGGGTCAGTACTGGATCTTATTCTCTTTAATATATTCATTAATGATCTTACACATGGACTGTACAGTAGAATATCAATCTTTACAGATGATAATAAGCTCTGTAAAGTAATCAACACAATAGAGGATAATGTTTTGTTACAAAGGGATCTGGATAAGTTGGAGGCCTGGGCAGAGAAGTGGCAGATGAGGTTTAACATAGATAAAAGCAAGGTTATGCGCATGGGAAGGAAAAATCCATCCGTGATTACTTATTAAATGGAAAATGGCTGGGATAAAGTGACATGGAAAAGGACTTGGGAATCCTGGTAGATAGTAAACTTAAGTGTAGTAGCCAGTGTCATGCAGCAGCAGGATTATGGGATGTATTAAAAGGAGCATAGATACACATAAGAACATTATTCTCCCATTATACAAGTCACTGGTCAGACCACACATGGAATATTGTGTACAGTTTTGGGTAAAATAATAAAAGTACTGAGTGGACTGCAATACCCAGAAAGAATAACAAAATTAAGGTAATTTAGTTTAGAGAAAAGACGGATTTGGTAGGAAATAATATACATGTTTGAATATATCAAAGGTCAATATAAAGATCTCTCCCAAGATCTGTTTATACCCAGGACTTTATCTAGAACAAGAGGGCATCCTCTACACCTAGAGGAAAAAAGTTTCTACATAAAAATAGAAATGGATTCTTTACTGTATACTCCATGTGGGATGACCATCTGTTACCTATTGCTCCATTGATCAGATCTTTGTTAAGCAAAAATAAAAATTTAAGATTCGCTCCTATACCAAAGTCAGGATGCTTTTCTTTACCAGGCGGCAACAGCCAGGCAAGATCCTGAGAGATTATGCCTTAACTCTTCAAGAGACGTTTAGAGCTGTGTTACAAGTTGATTCCCTTGACACTGCAGCATCCAATAAAATTCTGATTGTTTCATAGAGGGAGCTTACCGGCCCATAGTTTCCAGATGAGGGCCAAGATTGGACTTCTCTGGCAGCACCACCCTAAAACTGGCCCAGTAGTAATTGCACTTGCTGAGGTGTGGAAAGAGGATAAAACATGTAAACAGCCAACATATTTTTGAAAGTCTCTGAAAGTGTGCAGCTCACCTTTATAGCGTGGCAGCCAAGGGCAGTTTTAAATGCTTGCAAGACAGTATCCTAGCATTACATTCCCAGACTTTAGGACTCTTGCTATCCATGTCCTGGGAGCTGATACACCACCAGGGACCTCTGCTTTTTGCTCAATTCTACCCCAACCAGTTGGAGGATTTTCTTCTGCACCTGTGATGACACTCCCTGGTACCGCAGAGGGTATCCAAGCAGCACAAGCAGAAGCTCCAACTGCCACCCCCCAACTACAGGATCAGGCTAAGATGATGGAGCTTGTACACACGGCCAGGACGACGGGTAGGCAGAGATCACCTAAGGCGCCTACCTCTGCCTGTCAGTAGGGGGCGCAGCCCAGGTATAGAGCTGGCTCAGAAGCTGAGCTGGCTCCATACATGACATTACATGACATTGTCTAGAGTCCAGGAACCTGGGCAGCACCCCATCCCCCACAGTAGACACCCAGCATTGCCTGCTGTGGGAGATACCACCAAGCTTTCCTGAGCACTGGATAGGCTATCCAGCATCCAGGAAAGCTGGGTAACGCCCCACCCTACAGGGTTTCTGTAGCAGTTCTGTTTTTGGACCAGCATTGGATCTTTTTCTGTAATAAAATGGTTAATGAGGGCAGGTGTTGGGGATTGTTTATTTAAATAAAATGTTTATTTTCTGTTCTTTCTGTATTTATTTTTTTCCAGTGTTAGTAATAGAGGCGTCTGACAGACGCCTCTCCTTTACTATCACTTGGGCTTAGTGTCAGCCAGTGGTGTTTTGTGTCATCATAAGGCTGAGACTAACCCTCTGTTACTATTACCCCAGTACCGAATGCACCAGGGGTACTGGGAAGAGCTGGGTTACCATCAGAAGCGGACCCTCTAATGTGATGGTCTGCTTCTGGGGTGGCTGCGGGCCGGTATTTTTAGAGTAAAAAGGTTCCGATTTCCATGGACCTTCCCATGCTGAGAGTAATCAGGCTGCAACTGTCTGTTTTACCTTGGCTGGTTGTGAAAAAGAAGGGAACCCCATATTGTTTTTTATTATAGATAGTTTCTTTCTAGATTTTTCAGTAAACAAATGATAGAAAAAAAAAATGGGGTGTCCCCCTTTTTCATAAACAGCCAAAGTGAAATCAGCAGTTACAGCCTGATAATATAGATGCAAAGGTTCAAATACGGGCCTTTTTGCCCCCCAAAAAATCCCAAGCCGCAGCGCCCCAAACAGCCCATCACATTTCCACTTCTGATGGTAACCCACTCTTCAGTACCCCTGGTCAGGGGTAACGGGGTAATAGTGATAGGAGGTTAATATCAGCCTTGGGGGTGACAAAAACCACCTCTGGCTAACACCAAGCCGCTGCGATAGTAATGGAGAGGAATCTAACCTCTATTATTATCACTGGAATGAAATAATTTAAAAAAAAAAGAAACAACGAAAAACACTTTTATTTAAAAAAAACATTTTCTGACACCAACCTCGTTGACCATTTTTTTCAGATATGGTTTAATCTGGCTACAAGTCGTGAACCACATAGCCAAAAAGAGAAAACCTGTAGAAAAATATAAACTCTGAAGGTTATGGCCGCCCCTAATCTTCTTGGGGTGCAGGCTGTACAATACGAAAAGGGGGCTACGGGGCAAGCACAATCCCAGAAATTTGGGTTCTCATTTTTTTTCTCCAAAATTGTGCGTAACGTGGCCTGAAACCCCCTCTCCCACCACGCCTCTACCCTGTTTAGTGCCTATGCCAACATAAAATACAACCCCCACCTATCACCCCATAAACAACCCCCACTTTCACCTTTCACCCCATAAGCCCATCCCCCTTCACCCCTTTTTTCCCCCACTACACCTATACTCCATACCCCCCCATTTCCATTAAAACCCATCCCCCAACCACCTATAACCCCGTAGCCCCCCCATTTCCACCTATCATGCCATAACCCCCTCAATCCCACTAAACACTCTAAGGCCCCCAACCACCACCTAACACCCAATAGCAACCATACAACCACATATCACCCCATAGTCTCCATACCTCCACCTATCACCCCATAGCTCCCTTACCTCCATCAATCACTCCATAGCCCCCAATCTCCACCTATCACCCCATAGCCCCCCCTCCACCTATCACTCTATGGCCACCCACCTTCACCTATCACCCCATAGCTCCCTTACCTCCACCTATCACTCAATAGCCCCTCACCTCCACCTATCACCCATAGCATCCTCACCTCCACCTACATCATGGCCCCCCCCCCACCATCACCCCATAGCCCCTTCATCCAAATTATCACCCTATTGCCCCCCATCTCCACCTATCAACCCATAGCCCGTTTTTATTCCACTATCAAATCATCAAATTTATACAGAGTGGAAATAGGTAGGGACTACGGAAAAGAAAGGATTCAAATGTTTGTGGGAAAATTCAAAAGGGGACAAGTCCCTGGGAGAAGTCACAAAAAGGTCGGACCAAGGAAAGAAAAGGAAAGGAATTAAACTCCAGTCATGGAAGACTCTCCGTAAGTTACTTAATGTCAGCAAAGCCGAGTGCAACGGTTACACCCCTAAGGTGATTTTAAACGACCAAATATTGTAGAAATTAAATTTTTTTAACTACCAGAATGAGGGCGGGTCTAGCTTGACCGTGATATCTGGATTTCTGTGCCGGGATATCATGGTGCATTTCGGGCAATTTTAAATCTTTTTACATCTGTATTATTCATCCTAGGGGTTGTTTATATTGTTGGTATTATTCTCACTTGGGTGGTGGTGACATGTGTGGTGTTTTTCATCACTATGTAGTGACAAAGTTGAAATCAGAAATTTTTTTTATGGTGACAAAATTTCCAGATCATGCAAAATTTAAAGGGTTTAAAAAATCTTGCCACTATTAAGATCGCCCTTTTTCGGCGCTTTCCTGTAATTTTGGGGGGCCACAAATGAGATTACAAATAGAGGGGGGTGAGATTTGTGTGCGACGTCATGACTGGGAGTGAAAATGGTTGCGATTGGCGGGAAAAAAATCAATGCCCCCTCGTTTTACATAGAACAGCGTTTCCTGTTTCAGCCCAGTGCCCCTCCACGCTCATGGGGATAGGACCTCGCCCCCGTGCCAAACACCACGAAAAGCTTTTTCTGCACAAAAAACCTCTACTATTGCTGTGACCTTCCAATTTAGTTAGTTTAAGTTTAACATTTTGAGTTAGCTAGAAAAAATTTAAAGCAGCATCTCCGCTGTAAATTCACGGGGGTGGGAGCGGGGGGGGGGGGGGGCTCGGGCGAACACAGACAACCTTCTATAAAGAACACGGGATAAAGTTCACCAAGATTTAGTGTAGACATTGTAGTGGAATACTTTATTATTAACATTTTTGCTTTGAAATTTTCCTGGATATTGGGGCACCGAATTTAAATTTTTGATAAACAAATTTCTAGTAACGCAGGTCTCTTTTTTAGCTGCAAAACCCACTTTATTATCAATACATTCAGATAGGTGTTCAATTTTCCCCCTTACCCTTTTACTGTTATAATCCACCTTGCATTTAAAATTTAACAAACCAGCAATCTGTAGTCACACGGGTTGTTTTTCCCCAAAAAAACTTGTATCGACGAAAACAACA
The DNA here is from genome assembly GCA_025379985.1 of Phyllomedusa bahiana. NCBI lineage: Eukaryota > Metazoa > Chordata > Amphibia > Anura > Hylidae > Phyllomedusa > Phyllomedusa bahiana. Next base: position 7,455 of record JAODAL010060556.1, on the reverse strand, counting down.
TTTAGGTTTTTTTTTTTGACTTTTTTGCGCACCCAGCACGTTCATTGACCAGAAAAAAAACTCGAAATCTTAAAACAGCAATTCAAAATTTTTCACCACGGGAAATGAAAGGTCAAAAAAACCGTTTTTTTATATCAAAACTAAATTTTACGGTTTTTTTTTTACTTTTGCGCACCTAGCACTGTTCATTGACGCAGCATCACGAAAATCTTAAACACAATTCTATTTTCACCACAGGTAATTTGAAAGGGCAAAAAAACCGTTTATTATATCAAAACAAAACATTACTGTTTTTTGTTTTTTGCGCCCCAGCACTGTTCATTGACGCAGCATCTACTAAAATTTAAAAACAGCTTTTCTAAACACCAAAAGGGGAAATTTAAAAGGGCAAAAAATACCGTTTTTTAAATCAAAATATAACATTACTTTTTTTTTGACTTTTCGCCCCACACTGTTTTATGCAGCATCTACAAAATTTTAAAACAGCAATTCTAATTCACCACAGGGAATTGAAAAGGGCAAAAAATACAGTTTATTATACAAAACATAACGGGACGTGTTTTTTATTTTTTGCACACCCACACTTTTCATTGACGCAGCATCTACGAAAATCTTAAAAAGCAATTCTAAAACCCCACGGTAATTGAAAGGTGCAAAAAATACCGTTTATTTAATCAAAACATAACAGTTACGGTTTTTTTATTTGCGCACCCAGCACTGTTCATTGCCCGCACACTACGTAAATCTTAAAACAGCAATTCTATTTTCACCCCGGGTAAATTAAAAGGTCAAAAAACCGTTTTTATACAAAACATAACAGTTAGGGTTTTTTTTTTGATTTTTTGCGCACCCACACTGTTCATTGATGCAGCACTACGTAAATTTTAAAAACAAAAATTCAATTTTTCCCACGGGTGAATGAAAGGTGAAAAAAAATACCGTTTAATTTTTCAAAAATAACAGTTACTTGTTTTTTGACTTTTTGCGCACCCACACTGTTCATTGACCAGCAAAAACAAAAACTTAAAACACAATTCTTATTCACCACAGGTGAATTGAAAGGTCAAAAAAACCGTTTATTATTTTAAAACAAACATTTTACATTTTTTTTTGCTTTTGCGCACCCAAACTGTCATTGACGCGCATTTTAAACGAAAATCTTAAAACACAATTCTATATTTCCCCACAGGTGAATTAAAAGGTGCAAAAAAACCGTTTATTATTAAAAACAAACTTTTACGGTTTTTTAAATTTTGCGCACCCCGCACGTTCTTTTGACCAGAAATCTACGTAAATCTTAAAAAGCAATTCTATAATCACCACAGGTGAATTGAAAGGTGAAAAAAAATACCGTTTTTAATCAAAACATAACTTTACGGTTTTTTGACTTTTGCGCACCCAACACTGTTCATGACGCAGCTTTAGTAATCTTAAAACAAAATTTTCTTATTCACCACGGGGTGAATTGAAAGGTTCAAAAAATACCCTTTATTAAAAAAAAACAAAACAGTTACGTGTTTTTTTTTGATTTTGCGCACCCAGCACTTTTCATTGACCAGCTTTTCTACTAAATTTTAAAACGCAATTCTATATTCACCACAGGTAAATTTGAAATGCAAAAAAACCGTTTATTATACCAAAAACATAACAGATACTTGTTTTTTGGACTTTGCCCATCCAATTGTTGATAGACACCTTGCGTTAAATTTAATCCAAAATTTTTTTTGATTAGGGGGATTTGAGATAGCTGTGATTTCCCCGCTTTTAATAAGAGACTTTCTAAAACATTCCTACCTTCTCAAATTTTTATATTTTTGAACATGAGCGAAATGCGGTGGTAAGCGAGCAAAAGGGGGAGCAATGGAGGGAGAGGTACGAGAAAGGTGCCCTTTCCCTGCTTTTGGGGACAAAACGCTGCCAGCGGATCGTCATTGCAGGCCGTAGGCCTGTCAATGCTGGGGCAGGGCCCTTTAACAAGTAACGAAAACGTCGCCAATCTGCCTTCAGGTTAAGCAACCTGCATCTGCATCTTACCCCTCGTCCTTCGGATCACGGCCAAAAATGTCGTCAAGCATCATCACATCCGTCCAAATGAAGCACCCAAAAAGTCAACTCGTGACCCCCCACGGGGATAATCCATTGTCTAAGACCTCTTTGATGACAAAATGCGGTTTGGGGTCGAAGGCATTTAAAAGATCAAGAGGAAATTTAGTCTGCTCTGACGCCCAGTTACGAGCCATCAGAGGAGGGGAAGGAACCGGTCAATCGGCAAAAATCCCCGGGTCGCAACGCCTGCGTCCCCTTGCTTTTTAGCCCGCAGCTTTTTGGGGCAAAAATCAGACACCAAGTCACCTGTGTTGATTTAAAAGAAACGAATTGCGGTCCATCCTGGTCATTTTTCCCCAGAATTTGCTTTCGGGCGCTTCACAGTGGACGAGGAGGAAAGACGATGGGGTAGTGCAATACGGGGGCCCGCCACAAAAAGGGAGAGGGCGGTCGCAGAATCCCTGATAAGATTTCCCCGCCACGGTCAGCGCAAACCCCGTTTTCGCTTATCCCGTCAAAAAGGTCCAGGACCCCAAGCCTGGGCCTTTTGAGCAAGCCCTGATTTTCACCCACGATGTCAATGCCGCCTTGCCTAAACGCATAAAAGAGGCAAGAACCTAATGGGTTAAAACCCCCACCAACATTCTGTCACATCACGAATCATATTTAAAAAGGGGGGAACACTTGGCCAAAAAAGGCCAACCCCCCCCGCCCGGGGGCCCCCAACCACTCACGCACCCCCTGTCCCCCCCCCCCTCCTCCTCGCCACCCCACCAAACTTTCCCAGCTGCCCATTCTCTCAGAGTCATGATCAGGGGGTCACCTCCCTTCGCCTCCACCCTCGCCCGAGTACCACCACACCACCCAAAACCCCTCCTACCCCTTCTCCTTCCACCAGTTTTTACGACCTCACACCGTAAAAAGGGGGCCCCGTCTAGCAGCCCCTTCTGCTTCCATTTGGGAGCAAAGAAACACTTTAAAACCCAAACCACCCAAAGCCAAAAGCCGAATGTCGGCTTGCCGGGTTTTTTGGGGGCCCTTGGAAGTTGCCTTTCCGTCTGGTGGGGCCAGATGGGGTTTCCCCCCAGCATGGCCCCCCGCTTGCCCCCATACCAATGCCGAGCAGGTTTCTTTTTGCCAGAAAAGCCGTCCCTGCCCTGGCCACCACGTGTCATCTAAAATTTCAAGCGCGTTTCTGCATCTGTGCCGGAAAAGTCCACTCACACCCACACCCTGACTAGTAAGCACGGCCAAAGGGCCCCTATAACTCGTGACAGCCACTGGGTGAGCTGGGTGGGGGGTTTTCTGGAGGGGACAGTGGCTCCAGTCTGGGGCACGCTCTTCAAAACCCAGGGAAGGCAGGTTCTTTCCCCCAAGGGCCTCTGGGGGCATCACGTGCCCAGAGACACCAGGGCCCTGTTGAAATAATCTGCCTTTGGGGACCGTGCAACACAGGTCAGGACTTGGGCGGCCCTAAACAACGAGACCCGAGCGCGGCTGGTGACAAAAACCCTTTTGCCAGGCGGGGTTGCATAACGGGCAAACCTGGGCCGCCCTTTAAAATCGGTGCTGGAGCACACCCTTTCCCGGCACAGCATGAACCTTGTTGTCCAGAAATTTTCTAAAGAGCTACCCGGGGCTGGACTGCCTGCGAAGAAGGGTCGAGGGCTAGTTCCACTTTCCCCCGTTCGCACCCTGCTTCGTCCCCCTGGCGCGTTGCAGCGTCAGCTCGGCCTCCCCTCAACCGCTCATTGTTGACGTGGCAACATGCTGGGAAACCACCCTCCAAAATGCTCCAGGATTTGGGCAGCAGCGCAATGCCATTATGCAGTACGAAGTGACACAGCCAAACAGCGGTACGGACCTCGGGGTTTGAACCCCAAGTGGAGGCGGTGAAAGAGCTCTGCACCATCCTTGCCAGTTTTGAAGAAGCCACCAAAATGGTCAGTGCGGACAATGCCCTTGTCAGCATGAGCATTGTGGTGATCTTAGTTCTGGAACGATCGTTGGACACTCTGAAACAACAGGTCCCACCAGCGACGGAGGAGGAGACGGACACAGATGCGGACACGGACCTTTCTCTCCGTCATATCCACAAGGCCCGACAGTATTACAATTTCATCGGTCTTCATTAGGCAGTGGTTCGTGGTCCAGAGCTAGTGCAAGGTGGCGCATCAGCTCTCAGTTTGCATCATCTCAGGCAAGTCAGGGCTGTGTTGAAGCTGTGCCGGAGGCAGCGGAGGAGGAGGAGGAGGAGGAGGTATTCCTAGACACCGATGTTACCGATGTCCCTGCCTTGGAAAGAGGTTGGCGCGAATTTGAGGCGGAGGAGGAAGATGAGGAAGATCAGTTTGCTAGTGCCCCTCGACCCAGAGGCTTGGGAAATCAAGGCTCCATCTCTCACATGAGTGCTTGGATGCTCCATTTCCTCCAACATGATCCTCGCATTAAGGCCATCAAAATGTACAACAGTTACTGGGTGGCCACCCTCCTGGATCCCCGGTACAAAACAAAAATCAGCACTTTCCTTCCACCCACCCAAATAGAGAGTAAAATGCAGGAAATGGAGACCTTGCTGATTGATCAACTGGAGACATCTGTTGCGTCTGCTTCACGTTCCCCAAATGTCACGGTGGAACAACATCAGCGACGTGACAGCAGTAGAGTGCCAAGTAGGCGTAGCGGCAGCAGCAGGCAAGGTGGCAGAAGCCTAATGGGTGACCACTGGCAATCTTTGTTTACCACCTCACCAACGCATGCAATGCAGGGCACACATCAAACACACAGAGATCAGCTTAAGATCATGGTGCACGACTATCTGCGTCTCAACACCGATGTTTTTGCATGTGTTCCGGACCCAATAGACTTCTGGGTATCCAAAATGGACGAATGGCCCGAGCTGGCTCGTCACGCCATAGAGGTGTTGTCCTGCCCAGCAGCCAGCGTCATATCTGAGCGGACCTTCAGCACAGCTGGAGGAGTCATTACAGACAAACTCATCCGGCTTTCCACAGATAATGTGGATCGTTTGACTTTCATCAAGATGAATCAGGCATGGATCTCTGATTATGTTGTGGCCCCAATTGCCGAGGTCACCGATTAGTTGCCAGTCTACTTCACATTCCTTTTCAAACAGAAATGGTCCTCTTGAAAACTTTTTTAAAATGATCATTTCTTACTGCAATTTTTATTCTCTTTTCCCAACAGTTCATTTTGCTGGTTTTGCTGTGAGGAGACTGTAAAAGACAGCAAGGTTTCATGACAACACCGTATTCCATTTACTCACTTTATCTTAAGAAGTTTTCGCATTGTCAATGGTTTTGAGGTCATGTTGCTGTGAGATACAGCAATAATCATGGTCCTTTGGAACAGAAATGTGACTTCTAAGTGGCATTTCTCCCTCACGATTTTTTATAGTGTCTGAGTAGTCTTATTTATAATTTTTTGTTGTCATGTAGCTTTGTGATAAAGCAATATTCATGGTCCTTTGTAACAGAAATGTGGCTTCTAAGTGGCATTTCTCCCTCACAATTTTTAACAGTGGCTGAGAAGTCATTTTTATAAATTTTTTGGGTCATGCTGCTTTGAAATGCAGCAATACTACAGGTCCTATTATAAAAAAATGTTGTTTCTAACAACATTTGTTCTTCACAATTGACCAAAGTGGCTCAAGGTCATGCTTTGAATTTTTGGGGGCATTTTGCTGTGACATGCAGCTATACTACAGGTCCTATTCTAAAAAATGTTGTTTCTAACAGACATTTGTTCTTCACAATTCTCAAGAGTGGCCTCAAGGGTGGGATGCTGCTGTCAGAAACAGGAATAGGTAGGACACTGTTAATGGACACATATTGCAAAATGACTTGTTTTTGCAAGATCTTTAACTAGCTATCAATCCCTGTATTGAGACAACCCATTTAATACAATGAAAAAAAGAGAAACAAAGACATGGTGGGATTCCATCCTATTTTAAAAATGTGTTTTCTAGAATTAAAGTACTAAAAAACTTGCATGTACAGGAAAACTTGACCAGATGTAGGTTATTCAGAGAACATGGAGTATGGAGCACGGACAGAGAACAAAGTACAGAGACCATTTCCTCCAGCACGTTGAGTAAATGAGAAAAAGAATGCCAAGATAAAGGGCACCTGGGTGAAAACAGGAGCGTTAACCACCAGTATTTCCAAGTGAAGCTCAATTGGTCCACACTCATACAGAGGGGCAAGCGCTACCCAGGTATTGACTGTGTACAGAGGAAGGCTGGAGTTCTCACACTTCCGCTTCCGCACTCTGCTTCAGCACGACAGTTTTCGTTGCTGCGTCATCAGGGCATTTTAACCTGCGTGTTAATAGATGACGGACGCCTGCCTGGGCTTTCACCACACCCACTGTAACTCCGGCCCTGGGTCATGCAGTGGCCCAGGACAGGTAATAGTCAATGTTTCCCGTTCAACTAAAATGGTGGGTTTAAAGACTCCTTTTTCCGGCACTTTTTAAATTGGGGGGTCCCTGCAGGTTTGGGGCTCATGCTTGGCCCAGGACAGGTAAGTCAATGTCCAGTGAAACTAAAATGGTGGTTGAAAGACTCCTTTTTTCCGGCACTTTAAAATGTGGGGGTCATGCAGGTTTGGGGGTCATGCTGTGGCCCAGGACAAGTATAGTCCAATGTCCATTCAACTAAAATTGGTGGTTGAAAGACTCCTTTTTCCGGCAATTTTTAAAAAATGGGGTCATGCAGGTTTGGGGTCATGCTGTGGGTCCAGGACAGGTATAGTCAATGTCCAGTTTCAAACTAAAATGGGTGTTAAAGACTCCTTTTTCCGGCACTTTTTAAAAGTGGGCGGCATGCAGGTTTGGGGCTCATGCTGTGGCCCAGGACAGGTATAGTCAATGTCCAGTTCAAGTAAAATGGAGGTTGAAAGACTCCTTTTTTCTGGCACTGTTTAAATGTGGGGGTCATGCAGGTTTGGGGCTCATGCTGTGGCCCAGGACAGGTATAGTCAATGTCCAGTTCAACTAAAATGGTGGTTGAAAGACTCCGTTTTGCGGCACTTTTTAAATGTGGGGGTCATGCCCGGTTGGGGGTCATGCTGCGTTCCAGGGCAGGGATATTCAATGTCCAGTTCAAGTAACATGATGGTTCAAATCATACTGCCTTCTGTCACTTTTTAATTTGTGGGTGATGCAGGTTTAAGGGTCTGGCTGTGTACAAGACAGGGATAGTAAATGGTCTGTGACTTTTTTTCTGTGACTTTAAAATAACCTAAGTGTGTTGCCTAAGATGTAGCACGTATCCATTTGACTGTTGTGGATGTTAATTTCAGCTTCTCCAGCCTTGTTTGGGTGTAATAATGAAGGTGTTGTTGCTCTCCCATAGACTTTAATGGTCATCGCGAATAATCGATGCTC
>JAODAL010060555.1:0-20833 GCA_025379985.1 Phyllomedusa bahiana | reverse complement strand
AAAGGGCTATGTAAATTGCAACTCACACCATGTGATATATCTAGCTATTTGTAACTACTGTAATGTATTGTATCTAGAGATGGGCGAATTGATTCTAACGAAGTGGAATTCGTTTAGGATTTCAGAAAAACTTCGGTTCGGAACGAAGTCGAACTTTGGGGTACTTCGGGTGAACGAAGTGTGCTTTTGATTGATAAAATGGCTGCGAGCACATGGCGCTACAGGGGGCAAAGCACTCTGTGAGAAGAAGGGCATTGCCTGCATGACATGTGCAGGGGTGAAGGCCAATCAGGACCGGCGGGATTCTGTGACGTCACCGCACTAAAATAAGTCCGGGCGCGACGCTGGGAGCTCATACGCTCTCACTGTACTGATCGGGAAGGTGCCTCCCGCGGCTGATAGCTTTACTGAAGAATTGAATTTTTATATAGCAATTTCTATGGGGTGTCTCAGCTTGTCTCAGAGACGGTTCTCTTAATGTTCTATTTCTAATTTTTTGGGTATTGGATCTAAAATCCAGTGGCGTCCACTGCAGCTGCATATACATTCAATATCCAAGTGGGATCTAAGCCAGTTCCTTTTTGTATTCTTTTAAAGAAACAGCGTTTTTATAATACAAATACCACTTCATTTTTGGCTGCTCAATTCTTTTGCGCAATTTACATCTAGGTTAATTAAGCGTTGTTTTGTTGGTGTGCTGACCCCAAGAAACCGTCTTTTTCAACCAAAATAATACTTTTTTCCTGTAGCCTAATTAAAAAGCAAAGGTTAATTACAACTGAATCTCTGTTGTGTGGCGTAGAAAAACCCCGCAATTGTAACACGCTACAAAGCAACTAGTTTGTGCGGCTCAATTTTTTGGCGAAATTTACATCCGGGGGTTAATGAAGCGTTGTTTTGCTGGTGTGCTGACAAAAATAAACCGTCTTTTTAAAACGCCAAAATATATAAATTTTCCTGTAGCCAAATTAACCAAGCAAAGGTTAATTACAACTGTAATCTCTTGTTTGTGGCGTAGAAAACACGCAATTGTAACACGCTAACACAGCAACTAGTTTGTGCGGCTCAATTTGGCGCAATTTACATCCAGGGGTTAATTAAGCGTTGTTTTGCGGGTGTGCTGAACCCAAGAAACTGTCTTTTCAACGCCAAATATATACATTTTTCCTGAAAGCCTAATTAAACAACCCAAAGGTTAATTACAACTGTATCTCTTGTTGTGTGGTGTAGAAAACACGCAATTGTAAACACGCTACAAAGCTACTAGTTGTGCGGCTCAATTCTTTGGCGCAATTTACATCCAGGGGTTTAATTAAGCGTTGTTTTGCTGGTGTGCTGACAAAAATAAACCGTCTTTTTCAACGCCAAAATATATACATTTTTCCTGTAGCCTAATTCATGTCGAAGGTTAAAAAAGCCTGTTTGTGCTTTTACATTTAGTAAAACACACAGTGTTTTTAAACGACACATACAAGTAAATTTTTCCTGGCCATTTGTGGAGCCAAGGGTTACCCAAGCTTGTTACTAGGTTCATTTGGAGACAAAAACAGGATGTCTATTTATCAAATACAGATATCATCAAACAGTTTCTGTACATTTTAGAACAAACAGTATGTTAGACAGAGAGGTGGCAGGCTCTGCACCTGCGAGTGGCAGTGGCACTAAAATTCCTGGAACAGGCCAGGTCGCAGCACAGCAAGGGGACTCGCAGCGGGGGGGGGTCATGGGTGAGGCCAAACTCCCGCTGTCATCTAGCGGGTCGTGGTTGTTCAGCAACCCAAGGGTTCTGGATTGGTTGACTAGGTCATCCTCTTCCTCCAAGATGACATCTGACAACCCCAGCCAAGAGTCGGTGGGACCCGCAGACATAACCCTTAGTTGGCAGGGCCCCGGGAGGGGGTCAAGGGCCCTCACCTGTCTCAGCCCGCCTCTGTCCCATCCGGTTCCCTCACCCAAAGGGGATCTACTATGTGGTCTGGGCTCAGCGCCACTATATAGCGAGGATGAACAATTTGAGGAGGGCAGTCAGCAGCTACTTGGCCTCGAAGAAATGGGGCCAATATCCCCTGCTTCTTGCAGTAGGCGGCAATGTATAGATGTGGGAGTGGCATAGGAGGTCATGTTGTGAGAGGTCAGCCTGGGATACCAAGACCGGGTGATGAGGGACAGCAGTGACGATGAAACACAAAAGATGATGATGTACCCGACGCACTTGGGGGGTCGGGTGAGGCAAGGGCTTCATCATCGTCAGGAGAAGAGGGCGTCAGCTTGCGCGTCAGGCGCAGCGCAGCCAGCAAGTGGGTCGTGTGGCCGTGAGTCAGCAGGATAGCAGCAGTGTGAGGTTGGGAGTCAAGCGCCACGGGGTAAAAAACCCGCTTCGCAGGTCCAAGAAAGTAGCGGCACAGGGCCTCTGAGGCAGCGGCGGCAGCAGTACTCAGTGCGGAGTGTTGGCGGTAAAATCCGATACTCGGCGGGTGGGGCAGTTCTTTGCAAGACACCGGAGAAGCCGAATAGGGTATATGTAATCTGTGGGCAGAAAGTAAAGCGTGGCAGGGAGCTAACGTTGGCACCCGGCATTTGGCTCAACACATGCAGCGGCACCATCTGGTGGGCGTGGAGAAACGGGGCTCAGATGGGGTGGTCCAGCCTGCCTCCGCAGCAACACCCAGCAGAGCAGCGCCCAGTGGCACGCATGCCATTGCAGCCAGTCAAGGCCCCACCCCCTCTGCAGAAGGGAGCTGTTTCTCTTTGACATCATCTCCCGGTCCAGATGCTCCTGCTCCTCGCTACTCATGGTGCCAGAAAGTAATTCAGGAGGCGATTGCAAAGAGACAACAGTATGCGTCCAACCATCTTAAGGTGCAGCAGTGACCGTGCCTGTCCAAGTTGTTGGTATTGCAGTCCCTCCCTTTCCAAATGGTGGACTCTGCCCGTTCAGAGAACTAATGGCTTGTGCCGACCCGAGATGGAGAGATTCCAAGCCGTAATTTCTTTTCCAAAAGGCGTCCCCAGCCCTTCATAAAATATGTAGAACAGAAGGTGGGTCATTTCCTTGAGCTTATCGGTTTGTTCCAAGGTGCATGGCAGCGGCGGACGTCAGGAGCTGTAACAAACGGTGGGACCAGTACATGTCCTTTACGGCGCCTGGGGAATGTGCTTCTGCCAGGCACACCAACAACTTGGACAGGAGACGCCGCTTTCTCCTCACTTGCCCAAACTGCTGCACCTGCGCAATGTCCGCCTCCCCCTCCTCCACCACCCGACCATTCAGCCTCCACAAGTACTGCTCCATCATACCACATGTGTAGGCACAGAGGTGTCACGCAGTTCTACACCTGGTTTGGGCGTGGCGAACGAAGTCACCAGGGGGGAACTGCTCCGCGTCATGCAGCAAGAAATGATTTTGGGGCTTTCTCCGCGCCAACTGAAAATGGGAACCATGGTGACAGACAATGGAGGAACATGGTGTCCGCGCTGCACTGAGGAGCGATGGTCCATGCGCCCCGCATGGCGCACGTGTTCAATCCGTTTGTGAAAAGGTTCCTGAATTCTCCCCCCTATCTTCATAAAATTCTTAAAATGGCAAGGAAACTTTGAATTCACTTTATCCATTCGTACAAAGCCGGGAAAACACACTCTCGAGTTGCAGCGGCAGAACGGCCACCCCAACACACTTTTATGCGATGTTTCCACCCGCGGGAAATTTCCCAAGCTGCACATGTTGGCCCGACTGTATGAATAGAGAAAGGCCCAAATTAACGATTTTTTGATGATCCAGGCAGACAGAAGTACTCGCCGGTGTAACTGTGTTGTCAGCCAGGGGCAGCTCATGCTGACACCTACCGTTTGTTGAGGCCATTCGAGGAGGCGACGTTATTTGTCAGTCGCCAGGACTACGGGATGAAAAACGTCATTCCACTGCTTCATGTCATGGAACAGATGCTGAAATATCTGTCGGGCAGGGACTGGGGGACGTGGCGACTAAATTCGTGGCCACATGAGTCCGGTGGGGATGAAATGGAGGAGGAGGAGGAGGAGGACATAGGAGCAGAAGCATAGTCTGGAGAATGAATGGGTTTCTACCCCGGTGACAAGAGAGGGGGGCAGGAGCAGCTGGAGGAGGTGCATGGAGATGAGGAAGACGAGGCAGATGACCTCTAAGCACCGTGTCAGTATACAGTGGAAAAGGAGGCAGGGAGCCCCTCGGGGTCACTTTGCAGATGGCCGCAGCATGCTTATTTGCCTGGTAGTGACAGCCGAATAGTCAGCAAACGGCAGAGGGATGACTTATGGCTCTCCACCCCATTGGACCCTCGCTACCGGGCAAAATGGGGGCCTTTTTCCCAGCTATTGAGAGGGGGACAAACTCAAATACTAAGGGAAAAACCTCCGTAATCAGTTGGCTGCTTCCTATGTGCGGCATCGTCCCTCCTCTGACAGGTCTGACCGGGGGGTTCCTCAGCGCTCACGTACTACTGCCGCGGCTGCTGGGGAAAGGTGGGGGGGTAGGAGCAGTACCAGCTCCATCAGTAGTAACCTAAGTCTGGAGTCCCCTGATGAGCAGCTTCCTTTACCCGCCTAGTGAGGAGGGCAGTCGCCAGCAGCAGCACAGGACCTGGAGCGTCCCCGAACCAACAGGTTGTGGGGCCCACTTGGACAGCACTCTGCCACCTCAGTTAGAAGATCCGCTGGACTACTGGGCAGCCAACTGGATGTGTGGCCGCAACTTGCCCAATTTTGCAGTGGAGAATCTGTCCTGCCCGGGCAGTAGTGTGGCATCAGAGCGGGTGGTTCGGTGTGGCGGGGGCCATCGTTACCACAAGGGGAACCCGCTTGTCCACGGAAATGTGGAACGACTGACCTTTGTCAAGAGAATCAGGCGTGGAACGGCCAGGATTTCCACACACCTGACTTAGGCGTCAGTCTGGGTTCAAACTTCTGCCTCAGCCACTATTTGATGCCGCCACCAACCTGAGCCACACATCTGCTGTCAGTTTCTCCATCTGCCAAACCCCCATCTTTACCAGGGACTGGTATTGCCACCCACCTCAACACTCTGGGCATTGTGCCACTCTATGACCCATGATGTGCTGCTGTTGCTGTTGCCGTGACATCTACAAATGTGTCATTGTGCCACTCTCTGACCTCATTTTGTTGCTCCAGACGCCGTCACCTCAAATCTCTGTCATTGTGCCTCTCTGTGGCCTACTCCTTTTTTTGCCACCTCCAGAATTTGTCATTGTGCCACTGTCTGACCTCATGCTGCTGCTGTGGGTGCTGCCATGTCCTCCACACTGTGTCATTGTGCCACTGCATGACCTCATGCTGCTGCCGCGTGACCTCCGCTCTCAGTCATTGTGCCACTCTGTGGCTTCCTCCTGTTTTTTCCACCTCCAAAATGTCATTGTGCCACTCTCTGACCTCATGCTGCTGCTGTGATCCTGCCGTGCCCTAAACACTGTGTCATTGTGCCACTCTGTGGCCTAATACTGTTTTGCCAACTCCAGAATGTCATTGTGGAACTTTCTGACCTCTTGCTGCTGCTGTGGCTGCTGCCATGTCCTCCACACTGTGTCATTGTGCCACTGGCTGACCTCATGCTGCTGCCACGGTGACCTCCGCTCTCAGTTATTGTGCCATTCTGTGGCTTCCTCCTGTTTTGCCACTCCAGAATGTCATTGGGGCCACTGCCTGACCTATGCTGCTGCTGTGGCTGCTGCCGTGTCCTCCCACTGTTTCATTGTGCCACTGTCTGACCTCATGCTGCTGCCGCCGTGACCTTCGCTCTCAGTCATTGTGCCATTCTGTGGCTTCCTCCTGTTTTGCCACCTCCAGAATGTCATTGTGCCACTGCCTGACCCCATGCTGCTGCCGCCGTGACCTCCGCTCTCAGTCATTTTGCCATTCTGTGGTTCCTCTTGTTTTGCCACCCCCAGAAGTCATTGTGCCACTGCCTGACCTCATGCTGCTGCTGTGGCTGCTGCCGTGTCCTCCACACTGTGTCATTTTTGGGCCCCGTTTTGACCTCATGCTGCGGCCGCCGGGACCTCCGCTCTCCGTCATTGTGCCATTCTGTGGCTTCCACCTTTTTTGCCACCTCCAGAATGTCATTGTTTCCACTTTCCTGACCTCATGCTGCTGCCAGCCGTGACCTCCGCTCTCAGTCTTGTGCCATTTTTTGGCTTCCTCCCGTTTGCCACCTCCGGAATGTCATTGTGCCACTGCCTGATCCATGCTGCTGCCGCCGTGACCTCCGTCTCAGTCATTTTGCCATTCTGTGGCTTCCCCTGTTTTGCCACCTCCGAAATGTCATTGTGCCACCGCCTACCTCATGCTGCTTTCCGCCGTGACCTCCGCTCTCAGTCATTGTGCCATTCTGTGGGTTCCTCCTGTTTTCCCACCTCCTGACTGTCATTGTGCCATGCCTGACCTCTTGCTGCGGCCGCCGTGACCTCCGCTCTCAGTCATTGTGCCATTTGTGGCTTCTCCCGTTTTGCCACCTTGGAATGTCATTTTGCCACTGGGCCCGACCTCATGCTGCTGCCGCCGTGACCTCCGCTCTCGTTCATTGTGCCATTCTGTGGCTTCCTCCCGTTTTGCCACCTCCAAATGTCATTGTGCCCCTGCCTGACCTCATGCTGCTGCCGCCGTACCTCCGCCTCAGTCATTGTGCCATTTTGTGGCTTCCTCCTGTTTTGCCATCTCCAGAATGTCATTGTGCCACTGCCTGACCTCATGCTGCTGCCGCCGTGACCTCCGCTCTCAGTCATTGTGCCATTCTGTGGCTTCCTCCTGTTTTGCCACCTCCACAATGTCATTGTGCCACTGCCTGACCTCATGCTGCTGCTGTGTCTGCTGCCGTGTCCTCCACACTGTGTCATTGTGCCACTGTCTGACCTCATGCTGCTGCCACCGTGACCTCCGCCTCAGTCATTGTGCATTCTGTGGCTTCCCCCTGTTTTGCCACCTCCAGAATGTCATTGTTTCACTGCCTGACCTCATCGCTGCCGCTGTGACCTCCGCTCTCAGTCATTGTGCCATTCTGTGGCTTCCTCCTGTTTTGCCACCTCCAGAATGTCATTGTGCCACTGTCTGACCTCATGCTGCTGCCGCCGTGACCTCTGCTCTCAGTCATTGTGCCATTCTGTGGCTTCCTCCTGTTTTGCCACCTCCAGAATGTCATTGTGCCACTGCCTGACCTCATGCTGCTGTGGCTGCCGCCGTCACCTCCACACTCTGTCACTAATGTTGCCACCTGAGCTCTCAGCTTGTTTTTTTCCAGCTTTCGCTGGCATGACTTTATCAGGCTACATTCCCGCTTGAGTTTTTTGGTTAGTTTTGCCCTCTTAAGTGCCCAGGGAATTTTATAGTGAAGCGATTCTAAGAGCGGCAGCAGTCATCTGCGTGTCATACTAAAACACAACATTGTATGAAGACCAAACCAAGCTCCCTCTGCATATTTAAGCATGGCACAACGTTCTACAGCACCCTGCAGGCTCTGTGCAGCCTGGAAATAGCTGCTTTTTAACGCGATTCGTCCCGAAGTAATTCGGACCGAATTTATTTTTGTCTGAAAATTCGGCAAAGTGACCGAATCGAATTTTTGAGAAATTCGCCCATCTCTAACTGTATCTTATGTGGGGTGTACTACCCGTACATTGAAAAATAGTTTTCTAGAACACTTGCAGGATATTTATAGTAGCTCTATCAGAAATAAGGCAAATGTTGCCCTGCACCTTATTGATCATCATGGCTATTGGCTCTAATGTTAGCTAACTAAAAATAATAAGAATAGACAAGAGTGTCAGACCCTTTCGTGGTGGGGACCTTGAATATTTGTTGCATGACAAAGAAGTCTATTGGATGACAAATTTAGATACTTTATATCCCAACGGTCTAAACCACAGAAAATAAATTATGTTTCATTATTAACATCTATATGAATATGTTCTTCCATCCTTATAAATTAAAACCATTTACCCTGTCTCATGCGGTATCATCCTTTTTGATCCGGGAATTATGCTATCTTGGAGCGCATGTGTGCATTTCATGATTCAGTTTCCTGGATACATGCAGTCCGGTCCTGAGCTTCTGGTCTGGACCGGACGTTACACTAGCCGGCATTTCCTCCTTTTCCAATTCGGTTTGCATTCCCAGAAATGGTATGTTACACATGTACACTCCGGCCTGGGCTTCCCAGTTCTGTATATGACATGTTTTTCCCTACGACACATGGCTGCATTCCGGATTTTAGAATCTGCTACATGACACATGGGTAAGTGTGCAATGTTGCTGGCTTGTTTGGAACACGTGCCATTGGTTTTATCTAATTGTCTGTTGAATATATGTATGCACATAACACTTCCTGCTTTGACTAAAGGCACTTGACTGCTTGGAATGCTTCAGGAGTTCGTCTCTATCGCGCCCTTCTTGCTCCACTCAAAATAGACGCTATACATATAATTGATGGATTCATATCTGCTGCCTGGTCTCAACCAATCAGCTCTTTTCTGCCTTTTTTACTGTGTTTTAAACTGTCCCGCCTTTTCATTTGATTGATCAATATTACTCCATAGGTTATAATGGGTCACTGTCGCTCGTATTCTGATTGGCTGGTTTATGCCGACCAATGAGAAGTGCTTACAGAATTTGAATTACTGTATTTCCCGGCAAAATTCTATATCCAAATTCCTGATGTTGCGCCGTTTATGTATTTTTTTAGAAGGTTTGAGCTCGTTTTCAGAGTATGTTTAACACCTAATAAAAAACGATTTTTTTGATTCATACTGCGTGTCTCACGGAGCTGAGAGCTGAGATTTATTTCTTGAGTAATCTTATATATTTTCACTTTAATTTTTAATGATCCACTTTTTCACTACATTTAATCGTTTTAAGACAGCTTTGATTTTTCACTTTATTCATTCATTCATTTGAAAGACAACTCTTTTTGCTCTTTATTAACATGTTTAATGTCTCGAATCGGAATACATGTTAGGCGCAGTCCCGCACTGCGCCTAAGTCCCGCACTGCTCCTCACACACTGGCGAGGCGCAGGGAACTTTACACCGCATGTATGAGCGCACCTCCTTGGGCGGCGAATCTTAGGCGCAGACCCGCACTGCTCCTCACACTCTGGCGAGGCGCGGTGGACTTTACACCGCATATATGAGCACACCTCGGGTGCCGACATACATGAGGCGCAGCTGTCGCTTGAAATCGGGCGAAAACGTGTGCTCCGACACGCCGAGATTCATACATGTCGCCCTATGTGTCAAATATGTATTCTGGAGTTGAGTGCCATCTGCCATCCATTTTTATATCAGGTAATATGGCCCCCAGTATATAGCTAGACAGATAATATGGCCCCCAGAATAATATAATGATACATAATTAGGTAAAATGGCCCCCAGTATACATATAATTAGGTAACATGGCCCCAGCATATATACTGTAATTAGGTAACATGGCCCCAGCATATATTCTGCGATTAGGTAACATGGCCCGCAATTTATAGATAATTAGGTAACATGGCCTCCGGTATACATATTAATTAGGTAACATGGCCCCCAGTATACATATAATTAGGCAACATGGCCATGGCCAGCAGTATATATAGATAGGTAATAGGGCATATTAAAAATAAAAAATTCCAGTACTCACCTTCTCCCGCTCTCTGAAGCTCCCGCTGGTCTCCATCTTCTATCCGGTACAGGTGACGTGACGTCATCACGCCACACAGGCAGAGTGATAATTGCCGCCTGTGTCGCATACTTCGGAGGGTCGCACGCCTGCTTAAGACTCACCGGAGTACTGTGCAGAGCAGGTAGTGCCCGCCCTGTGCTCCACAGAAGCCTTCAGTTGTATGTGCGTCCAGAGGACATCGAGGTTCGGGGCACAGTCAGTCAGACTTTCTGGTGTACTTTGAGCCAAAAAAAATGTTTGAACAGGTGCACTCCAAACTTTGTGCAATAAGTGCCTTTATAATGCGCCAAAGACACCTTTTAATACGCCAAAGAGTAGGAGTGTGTCGCACCACATTCATAGAATTAGACACATTTATGACTCTTTGACACTAAGGGCCACATGTATGAAAACTGACTATGTCTAAATTTCACTTTCCTTCCCATAGCAACCAATAAGGGTGCCCCTTTCATTCCATATAGTGCTCTGGAAAAATTAGAGGGGTGTTTGATTGGTTGCTATGAGCAAGAAAGTGAATTTTAGACCTAGTCAGTTTTCATACATGTGGCCCTAAATCTAGATGCAGAACAGTTAGAACAGCCAGATTAAATTAAAGATTGTCTGCCTGAGTCAGACTTGTCTTATTGGCACTAGACTGCATCTGTATGTATGAACTGCAGAAGAACAGGTTTATACATTCTGGCACATTCTACACTGCCTTAAAGCTATTTAGAAATGGTCTGTCAGTGCCAACATTTATACATGTCACCCGTGGTGCGCATAAGTTACCGTACATTTACATGGTGAGACTGTTTTCCCTTTTGTGCTACATCTAGAGCCTCTCGACCAACTAACCAGTATTGTCCTCTGCACTTATAAGCGGCGAACACCCCGGAACAGCTATCTGCAGATACATTTATGGTATGGCTCTACAACCCTTCATGTTACAAGAATCGTTAGACTCAGTGAGCCAGATGTGACTTGAGGAACACTTCATCCAATTGATGTCACAGAATCCTAGTTCTTTTCTCATGAGCCTTTTTGAATATTGTATATTTAAATTGCAGTTTAGCGACTATGACGTGTACGTCTTCATACAACTACACAGTGCCTCTATCTAATGAAGAATCTTACATTTTTTTAGATTGACATGTGCTGTAAAACTAGTGGGTTTTTTGGGGCTTTTTCTGAGGGGGGGGGGGCTGAGTGTTTAGTAAATATTTCTGAAACCTTACTAAGGTCTTGTCTGGCTTAAATAACGAAAATTCATTTTTCTACTAGGAAATTTAGAAGAGTGTCCTCTTTTTAAGACCCCAAATTAATCAGAGTGGTTATAAAGAGCAACTCTCACTCTACAGTATTCCAGGAGGACCTGGGATAAATTAAATTGACACTATATAACACTTGATTTCTTCTGTAGTGGTGCTGTAGGCCAAAATAAACACTGCTGGATTCCTCTACAAATTTAGGCAGAAGAGTGAAGTTCACAGCAGTAGGGTACCTTTGATTTTCCTATCATCAAAATCCGTTTAGCAAAAAGGCTATCCATTTCAATTAATGGCAACCATATTAAAGTTAAGTTTTTAACAAAAATAAGTAAATTTTTGTAAATATTGTATTATATCTTTTCATGGGACAACACTGAAGTCAGTATATAGCTTGTAGAACAGTGTAAATTTGGGGTGCCAGTCATCAATGTCTAAACCACTCATAACTCGTAACAAAAGTGAGTACACCCCTATGTGAAAATGGACAGATTGTGCGCAAAGTGTCAATATTTTGTGTGACCTTCATTATTTTCCAGCACTGCCTTTACTCTCTTGGTGTCATGATCATGCCTGACAGAGCCTCAGCTTTGGGCTCTGGTCGCCGACCGCGGCCGTTGCGACGGAAACCCTGGTTTCTCACATGATGCTTGGAATTGTATTCACTAGTGTGAACTGTGTTCTCCTCACTGTTTGCTTGATTGATTCCTGGCCAACGCCCTGGCCAGGAATCCTCCAGCACTCTGAGTTAATTGGTTTTCTCCTTTTGATTGACAACCTTCTGTTCCTATCCGGTCTGGTGTTTCTTTCCACCTATGACCTCAATTCTGCCTTCCTTGGTTCCCTATTTAAAGGATCACTTCTCTTCCATCTTTGCCTGCTATAGAGGTCTTTTTGCTTATTGCTAGTGTTGCCTTCTGTATTACTTTCTGGTATCTGACCCTGCTGTGCTACTGACTCCTCTCTCGCTTAGTGATTTTGTACTGCTGCGCCCGACCGGTATTCTGACCCTGCTCTGCTACTGACTTCTCCTTCTCTCAGTGATTTTGTACTTCTGCTCCCTACCGGTATTGACCTGGCTAGTCTGACCCCTCTCTATTGTGTTCTATCTTTGTTTGTCTGTGTCCTGTGTCTGCACTTAATTAGTGTAGCTCCTAGTCTTCTGGTTGGGGCCGACCTATTAAGGAGTCGGGCACCCCAAAAGGCAGGGACAGTGGTTGGGACCAGTATCAGGGCCTCACTCTGTTTGTGTCTGTTCGTGTGCCACTGACTGGTCCCTGACACTTGGACATGAAGTTCACTAGCGTTTCACAGATTGCCACTGGAATTCTCATCCACTCCATGACAACATCGCAGAACTGGTGGATGTAAAAAACCTTGCGCTTCTCCACTTTCCATTTAAGGATGCCCCACAGATGCTCAAAAGGGTTTAGGTCTGGAGACATGTTTGTCCAGTGTCATTACCATCATTTTCTTTGCAAAGACAGTGGTTGTCTTAGGGGTGTGTTTGAAGTTGTTATCATATTAGAATATTGCCCTGTGTCCCAGGGGAATCATGCTGTGCTTCACTACCTCACAGTACATGTTGGCATTCATGGTTCCCTCAATGAACTGTAGCTCCCCATTTTAGAAATTCCCTGTATCATATACATATATATAGTCATATTAATATCATAAATAAATATGTATCCATACAAACATATGTACTGTATACATACAATCCACCCTCTTACTGGGTTAAATTAGAAAGGTTAGGTGCAATAAATGAGAGACACGAGTAAGTGTATAAAAAAGGTATATTGTATAGCATGTGATATTGATTTATGGTTATTAATAAATGATATAGAGATGTACAGGAACAGAGAGAAAGAAACAACCAATGTTACATAAACACTACACCACCAATTACCAATGACAGTTACAAATCATAACCAAAATACAATGTTATGTTACCATACTAGGACTTCACTCCCTAAATTCATGTGCCATCCTTTCCATGTGCCCAAGTCTGCTGGCTTCTTCCCAAGAGTCCTCCTCAAGAGTGCCACCTAAGAGTGCCTCCCACAGTCATGCAACCCTGGATATTTATATCCTTTTTTCCCTCAGATTTCAATTTTCCCACCATTAAGGGGAAATAATCTCTCTCCTATGATCAGTTTTGAGGTAATTAACACTTCTATGTTTATTGTGCGTTCATCCTGATATTTCTCCTGTGATCAATCCTTGGGCAATAAACACTTCTATGTTTATTGTGTGTCCATCCTGTTCGGGCTTTCCCCCTGTGGGCAAATTATACAGTAGACACCTGCAACTAGGTATAGACACTGTTTATCAATAAACCCCCCTGATTACTTCCTGATTACCTGGGAAAACTTGTTCAAAAGGCAGTAAGCCGTCTGTGTACATCCTGCATCAGCCAGTTTTTACAATGTTATGGCATCCTGGCAGAGGTAGATACCTTTTGTTATATGTTAAATTAGCACCTGAAAAGAGATCTGCAGTCTTCCAAGATCTTCTCCCATGAGATACCAATATACAGTATATTCACACAAGTGAAATACTTCCTATATATCATATCAAAGTATACCATATCATATGTCTTTCAATATGTAAAAATCTGCATTTCTTACAATAGCATTAAGTCTTGAATATATATTTACAGTGATAAATATATCATACATATACAACGTCCATAACTTTATGATTTATGTCGCTGGTATGGAATCTTGTGAAAGTTTGTGATGTTTCGATTGCCGTAGCAATCTTAATTGTACTAAGTCTGACTATGGAAAACCATATGAGATGCATATGTAGATAGGAATGTAGTAGCGATCAGGATTACAGATAATGGTGGAGCACATGGAGGAGTGGGAGAAAACTGCAGCACTCTAATAATGGATTTAGAGTAGTGGTACTGCAGTGGGCATAAGGTGTGAATCAGACAAGGTGCTGGCAGTCTTTGGAGGGCACTGCAAATTATACTTATTCAAGATGTACACTGACTACTTTACATTGTATCTAAGTGTCATTTCTTCATTGTTGTCACATGAAAAGATACAATATAATATTTAGAAAACTGTGAAGGGTGTACTCACTTTTGTGAGATACTGTATATAGGCTATACACTATTCTTCACTAGTCTTGGGAGATATGGAATAAAAAGAAAAACTAGCACTGTCCCAACATCTAGCAATGTTTTTGTCTGATTGCTAAGGCATTGATGTGCAAGTGGATAGGCATAAAGGATAAGCATGTCAGCTCTTAAAGTCTTCCCAGATCAGGAAACCTGCTTTCCTCCCACACTGTCTATCCTATCTGCTGTTGCTACCTCTATTTTGCATGTTCCACCAACACCACTGTCAAGACGATAAATTAGGGGTAGCAGTATTTTCCACTACTCCTTTATCCAATTAAATGTCTCCTCCGAATTATATTGTTATTAATACAGCTGTCGACAGCCGGAGCTCGAGAGATACGACCCACACCTTCCGTCTGGGGCATAAATCTGATTTATTAACAAGAAGTAACAGTTTGATATCTTCTATGTATTAAGAATCACATGATCATTCTATCATTGGCTAATTGGCTGTTGCTGAAACTTCATAGTCTCCTGTATCTACAAAAGATTGCTAGGCATTAGTTGATAAGAGACATTCCGAGAGAGGAATTTCTTTGGTTTCTTGATATAACTTCTCACTGAAGCAGACAGTAAAAGCAGTTGAAACAAACTATCTGATGAGCTTAATAAGAATGTAATGATAAAAAAGATTTTGATGTTTTTTCCTTAAATTGTCAACTTGACAGTCCCCCCTAAAAACATTAGAATCTGTTCTAATGCTCCCCCCTAGAGCGTGAATGATGATTGATGCTCTTCCCTCAGCTGAGCAAGAATGGGTAAAGGTCACTCTCCTCAGACAGCAGGGTGAACAGGTGGAGCGGGTGTTGAACCCACTGAACCACTATCAGGCTTGCTCCAAGGGGCGTAACCAAGCGACCGCTGGCATCTTCACAGAGCCTTTGATGGTAAGGATGACTCTACCCAATGACCGCCAGGTGCCACCTCAGAGCAGTTCCCGGCAGATGCAATCAATGGATTGTTTACAATCGTTTAACCCTCAATGATTCTGATCTGATGAGCTTAATAAGAATGTAATGATAAAACAGATTTTGATGTTTTTTTTAAATTTAAATTTGACCCCCACCATCCCACGTATTTCTTCCCCCTTTACCGGTCAAGACGGGGGGATGTGGACGGGAAAAAAGAGGGGAAAATCTGAATCTTTTAATTTTGGTTGGGGGTTCGGCTTGGGGCTGTGTTGGGGTCTTTAAAAAAGGGGGGGATAATTAAAAAAAATTTGCTTTTAAAAAGGAATTTATTCATTTTAGTTTATTTTTTTTTTAGTTTTTAAATTTTTTAAATTAAAACAACATTAAAATGCATGAAAAAGGGGATAAAATCTAAAAAAAATTTCCCTTATGGGGTGCCCCCAAAATTGCTTTCAGAAAGTAGCGTTTTTCTGGTCTTTATGCACAGCTTTTGTGTTTTTGAAACCTGACAGGGAGGTTGTTCCAAGCATCTTGAATAAGTAACCACACATCATCTGTGGATATAGGCTTACTCAGATCCTTCTGTCTCTTAATATTATCTCAGAAAGACTTGAAGACGTTGGGTTCAGGGCTTTATGGGGGCCATACCATCACTTCTTATTTTGAAGAAAAAGGGTGGTCACACCAAATATTGATTGGATTTTGATTTTACTTTTGTTCATTCTTTTTTCTGGTAATTATAAATTTTAAATTTATTATATTTTTGAAAGCATTTATTTTCCAAAGGGGGTTTTTAAAACGCAAAAACCTTTTTGCACAGTAGTATCGATATTACCAAAAATAAAAAAAAAAAGAAAATAAGAGTAAATTAGATAGATCATGTGTTGTTTTGCTGCTGAAAAATTATAAGTGGCTAGTGCATGACTTTTTATTCCCTTTTTCTGAACAGAAGCTAGACTATGAAGGAGTTCCAGTCACACAACAAAATGTGTGCCACAGTGACTAACTCAAGATATAATGGGACCTATTGAGTTTCCTACATGATTTGTGTTGTTTTGAAAGGAAACATAGTGCTTCAAATAGTGGAATTATCAGTTGGAATCTCTTGTATTTAGGGGGTTTGAAAAGTGCTGTAGACTCCACTTTTGTTTCCAACTCATAAAGCACATAAGAACATGTAGTAGAACAAATATAGTTTCCTGTGGCTCCACTGTGGTATACCTTGAAAAAGGTATTCCAATGAAGAGGCAACAAACATGATGTGATTGGTGTCTAATATATTAAGTTCATATTTACACATTACATCTACTGTTTAATTTCATTGTTGGATCCTAACATAGCACAAAGTGATAGTATTTGGATACTCTGTAAACTATTTATTTGGATAATGCTTGCACTATATATCTGCACAAAAATTGGGCATATTCCTTCTAGAAATGTATTACTGAATCAGTCACCTGGTTGGGATATTTTCAAGTTTTGAAGTGGTTTTTAGTGTGCATCCTGATTGTCAGCACTGTTTGGACAATTTCAGACTGCAGGGACATACTTCCAACTGGAACCACCCAGCTGACATATTCAGTAATAAGTTTCTAAAAGGAATCATAGAGAAACAGCACAATATAGAGTTATAAGAGAAGATGCTTCAGAGTTGTTATTTCACATGGAACATAAGGATTTACTATAACATATCAGAAAAAGCTAAGGGTTCTCTTTAACAATGCTTTCAATACCTTATGTTTATTTTGGTGCAAACAAGTGAAGCATCTAGAGTGAACGACTAGTGTACTATATGATAATTTGTTAAATTCTCCTATTTCGTACATTGCATAAAGAATTGCGAAGAGTCTAAAGGCCGACTCCAACTTGTGTCTTTTACAAAGCAAATTCAAGGGTTCATTAGCAAATTCCATAACAAAACATCTCACTTTTTCTTAGTTAATATGATAACTAGTGTTGAGCGATTGCGTTGGCTATCGAGATCGATCGATAGTCGATAGTCGGCCGCTATCGATAAGGTTTGTCGATAGTGAGCATCGATTATACGGGATGACCATTCAAGTCTATGGGAGAGCTACAACAGCTTCATTTTTACACCCAAACAAGGCGTGGTGGGAGAAGCTGAAATTAACCATCCCAACAGTCAAATGGGATACGTGCCTACATCTTAGGCAAGCACACTTAGGTTATAAATGTCACAGAAAAAAAGTCACAGACACATTTATCATCCTGTCTTGGACCCCAAAGCCTGACCCTTAAACCTGCATCACCCACAAATTAAAAAGTGCCAGAAGGCAGTATGATTTGACCATCATGTTACTATGAAATAGGGACATGACTATTACCTGTCCTGGGCCACAGCATGAGCCCTCCAAACTGCATGACCCCCACATTTAAAAAAATGTGCCGGAAAAAAAAAGGAGTCTTTTCAACCACCATTTTAGTTGAATGGACATTGACTATAACGTCTGGCGCCTCAGCATGAGCCCCAAAACCTGCATGACCCCCACATTTAATAAAGTGCCGAAAAAAGGAGTCTTTTCAAACCACCATTTTAGTTGAACTGGACATGTCTCTACCTGTCCTGGGCCACAGCCATGAGCCCCCAATCCTGCATGACCCCCATTTAACAAAGTGCCGAAAAAGGAGTCTTTCAACCACCATTTTAGTTTCACTTGGCATGGACTATACCTGTCCTGGGCCAACGTCATGAGCCCCACACCTTGCATGACCCCCCCCACATTTTAAAAAGTGCCGGAAGAAAAAAAAGGAGGCTTAAACCTCCATTTAGTTTCACTGGAATTGACTATACTGTACTGCGGCCAACAGCATGGCCCCAAACTGCATGACCCCAATTTAAAAAGAGTTGCCGGAAAAAGGAGTTCTTTCAACCACCATTTTTAGTTGAACCTGGACATTGATAGATCCTGTCCTGTGTCCACAGCATGACCCCAACCAACATGCATGACCCCCAACATTTAAAACTGTTGTGCCGGAAAAAAAGGAGTCTTTCAACACCAATTTTTGTTGATAAAAACGGGGACATGGACTATACCTGTCCTGGGCCACAGCGATGAACTAGGGCCGGAGTTACAGTTGGAGTGCGGTTTGTTGAAAGCCCAGCCCAGGAGTACGTCATCTTTGATCCACGCTGGTACAAATGCCCTGAATGACACGAGAGCAACGATAACTGTCGTGTTGAAGCAGGAGTCGGAGGGAAGCGGAATAGAGGAAGTGTGAGAACTCCAAGACTTCCTATGTACAAGTCATACTGGGTAGCGCTTGCCCCTCCGTATGAGTGTGGACCAATTGAGCTTCACTTGGAAATACTGGCTGGTTAAAACGTCACTGTGTACACCCATAGGTTGCACTTTATCTTGGCATTCTTTTCTCAATTTTATCAAAGTGCTGAGGAATTGTCTCTGTACTTTGTTCCTCGGTTGTCCGTGCTCCATTACTCCATGTCCTCTGAATAACAACATCTGGTCAAGTTTGCCTGTTCCTCCTCTTGTTACAATTCGAGGAAATTTTTTTAACAGCTATTTTTGTACGATGCAAGGTTTTTTAGTTCTTTAATTCTAGAAAAAACATTTTTAAAATAGGATGGAATCCCACCATGTCTTTGTTATCTCTTTTTTTCATTGTTTATTAAATGGGTTTGTTCAATACAGGGATGATAGCCTATGTTAAAGATTTGCAAAAACAAGTCATTCATTTTGCAATAATTGTGTCCTTTAACTGTGTCCTTACTATTCCTGTTTTCTGGACCAGCACCATCACCCTTGAGCCAACTCTGACAATTGTGATGGAAAAAATGGTCGGTTAGAACAACATGTTTAGTATAGGACTGTAGTATAGCTTCAATTCACAGCAAAATTGCCCCCAAAAATTTCAAAGCTGACCCTTGAGGCCACTTCTTTGGTCAATTGTTGAAGAAACAACAATGTCTGTTAGAATCAACTTTTTTTAGATTAGGACCTGTAGTATAGCTGCATGTCACAGCAAAATGCCCCCAAAAATTCAAAGCAGTACCTCGAGCCCACCTTGGCACAATTGTGAAGAACAAATGTCTGTTAGATACAACATTTTTTTTTTTATAATAGGACCTGTAGACATTGCTGAATTTCAAAGCAGCGTAACCCAAAAATTATAAATATGACTTCTTCAGCACTGTTAAAATTTGTGAGGGGAGAAATGCCACTTAGAAGCACATTTCTGTTACAAGGACTCATGATTATTTGCTGTATCTCACAGCTACATGACCCCAACCAACAAATTTATAAATATGGACTTCTCAGCCACGATTAAAAATTGTGAGGGAGAATGCCCACTTTGAAGCACATTTCTGTTCTAAAGGACATAATTATAGCTGTGTTCACAGCAACATGGAACCCCAAAAAATTTTAAATATGACTTCTCAGCCACTATTAAAAAATTGTGAGGGAGAACTGCCACCCTTAGAGTCACAATTTCTGTTCCAGAGGACATGTTTATTGCGCGTATCTCACCAGCAACATGACCTCAAAACCATTGACAATGCGGAAAACTTCTTAAGATAAAGTGAGTAAATGGAATACGGTGTTGTCATGAAACCTTGCTGTCTTTTACCAGTCTCCTCAACAGCAAACCAAGCAAAATGAAATGTTGGGAAAAGAGAATAAAAAAATTTTGCAGTATGACATTATCATTTTAAAAAAAAGTTTTCATGAGGACCATTTCTGTTTTTGAAAAGGAATGTGAAAATAGACTGGCAACTAATCGGTGACCTCGGCCATTGGGGCCCCAACATCATCGAGATCCATGCCTGATTATCTTGATGAAAAGTCAAACGATCCCCATTTTTCTGTGGAGCGGATGGTTTGTCTGTAATGATCTCCAGCTGTGCTGAAGGTCCCCTCAGATATGACGTGGCTGTGGGCAGGACAACACCTCTATGGGGTGACGAGCCAGCTGGGCCATTCGTTAATTTTGGATACCAGAAGTTATTGGGTCCGGAACACATGCAAAAACATCGGTTGTTGAGAGCAGATAGTCGTGCCCATGATCTAAGCTGATCTCTGTGTGTTGGATGTGTTTCCTGCATTGCATGCGGGTTTGGGGAGGGTGGTAAACAAAGTTTTCCCGAGGTCACCCCTTAGGCTTCTGCCACCTTGCCTGCTGCTGCCGCTACCCCACTTGGCACTTACTGTGTCACGTCGTGATGTTGTTCCCCGTGACATTTGGGGAACGTGAAACAGACGAACAGATGTTCAGTTGATCCCAAACAGCAAGGTCTCTTTTCCCGCTTTTTTTCTTATTTGGGTGGGTGGAAGGAAAGTGCTGATTTTTGTTTTGTACCGGGGATCCAGGAGGGTGGCCACCCAGTAACTGTTGTTCATTTTGATGGCCTTAATGCGAGGATCATGTTGGAGGAAATGGGCATAGCATCATGTGAGAGATGGAGCCTTGATTTCCCAAGCCTCGGGTCGAGGGGCACTAGCAAATGATCTTCCTCATCTTCCCCCTCCGCCTCAAATTCGCGCCAACCTCTTTCCCAAAGGGAGGGACGTCGGTAACATCGGTGGGCTAGGAATACTTTCCCCCCTCTCCCCGCTGCCCCCGGCACAGCTTCAACACAGCCTGACTTGCTGAGATGATGCACCCTGAGAGTGATGCGCCCCCTTGCACTAGCTCTGGACCCGAACCATGCCTAATGAGACCGATGAAATTGTGAAACTGTCGGGCTTGTGGATTTGACGGAGAGAAAGGCTCCGTTCCGCATCTGTGTCGTTTTCTCCTCCCTGCTGGCGGGACCCGTTGTTTCAGAGTGTCCAACGATGTTCCAGAACAAAATCACCACA
>JAODAL010060554.1:0-20833 GCA_025379985.1 Phyllomedusa bahiana | reverse complement strand
CGTTGGGCCCCCCCCAATTTGGGTTCAAAAAAACGGCGCCCTTTTAAACTTGCCCCCAAACACAGAGCTTGCCTCGGAAAAAAATTTTTCCCCCCCATAAACCTATGAAAAAGAAGCTCGCGCCTAAATTGGGCCTAAGCGGGGAACGAGCCCCCGCTAGCAAAAACCAAATTCAGCTTTTTTCTCCCTTTTTTACGTACTTTTGAAACTTTTTCCCCCCCCTTTCCCAAATTTAGGGATTGGACAATTTTTTTCTCCATGGGTTTATAATGGGCCCCCCCTGCCGCCCTTTTCCCTGTTTGGGGTAAATTCCCCTCCAAAAGGAAAAAAATTGGGCCCCACGCCCGGCTCCAATTCGGGGGGCCCGGGGTTTAAATGCCGACCAATCAAAAGTTTAAAAAAATTTTTGAATAACTGTTTTTCCCGGGGGATTTCTTTTTTTTTGCAATTTTCCCTATGTTGCGCCGGCCCTCGGCGAAAAACCGCATTTTTAAAACGGGGTTTTTAACTGATTTTTTTACAAAAGGTTTTAGCCTTTAAATGGAAAATTTTTTCCACAAAAATCAAAAAAAATTTTTTTTTAATAAAATACCCCCCGCACGGCCGGGACCCCGGCCCGAAAATTTAAAATGCGCCGCTCTCTCCCAAAGACCCCAATGGGGAGAAGTAGCCCCCCTCGGGGGCAGGGAATAGCCAACCCCCGCTACTCGCCAATCATTTTCTTTTTCTGAATTTTTTACGTTTTTTGGGGAAACGGGCCCCGGCCTTTGGGGAATTTTAAAGGGTTTCAAAACTTTCTCCCATGGGATAAAACGGGTCTTTGGGGGCCCTTTTTTCCCTGTTTGGTCAATAGTTTTTCCCCTGGGTTTTAAAGGGGACACTGCCCCGCTCCTATTTTTGATTGGTTTTGGTTTTTTCCCCCAAAAATGAGAAGATTTTTAAAACCCTTTTTTAATTACTGTTTTTTCCCGGGAAAATTCCTTTTTTGCAATTCCTTTTTGCGCCATTTCTCGGCGACAAACGCTTTTTTGGGGAAATTTAAATTTCTTTATTTTTAAAAAAGGTTTCAGGCGCTTTATCTGAAAATGTTTTACACTTAAAAAAATTTTTTTTTTTTCATACCCCCCAATCCGCAACGGCGCTGGGGCCCCCGAGTTTGGGCATTGCCCCCCCCCACCCCATAAACTCCCAATGGGAAAAAGTACCCTGTTTGGGGCCGGGACCCCCCAACCCCCCCCGCTTTAAACCCCCAATCAGCTCTTTTTTCTCCCTTTTTTAACGGGAAATTTTGAACTGTCCCCCCTTTGGATTTTTGTTTGGGTTAAAATTCTCCAAAAGGCCCAAAAAGGGGCCCTTTGTCGCTCCTATTCTAAATTGGCCGAGATCCCCCAACCCCCGCCCCCCCAAACCCTAAAACCAAAATCAGCTCTTTTTTTGCATTTTTCCCGGTTATTTTGAAACCGGGCCCGCCCGTTTTTCTTTTTTGGACAATCTTTTCCCCCAAATATTTTTAAAAAGGGTTTACTGAGCAGCAAATTTTTCTGAATTGGCGGGTTTTTTATTTTGCCCTCCCAAATGAGAATAGTTTTTCAAAATTTTGGGAATTATTTAAATTTTCCCCAATTTTTTAAAATACCGGGATTTCTTGTAATGCGGCTTTCCCTGATTTTTTGGAAAGTGATTTTTTTTTTTTTAATTTTTTATTTTTTGGGTTTTCCCAGCTCTTTTTTTACCCCTTTTTTTTTCCCGCCTTTTAAAAAGGCAAATTTTTTTCGGATTCATCCCTCCTGCGGCCGGACAAAGCGCCGGTTTTCGCCCGGGGCCCCTTCTATCGTTTTCCCCCGCATTTTTTGGTTTTTCTTGCTTCACCTTTCCCGCCCCCCAAGAGCTTTTAAAGCCCAAAAAAAAACCCGGGTCCCCCTGCCCTGTGGCTGCCGAGCGGGGCACCTTGCCCCCTCGCAATTGGGGCCGACCCCAAGCGAAACAGGGCCTCGGGGGGAGTTTTCTTGGAGCGGCCACAATCCCGCCCCGGAACCCCTTACCCCCGGCCCCACAACCCGGGGCCCTACTCCCCGGGCCCCTTCAAACAAGCGCACCCTGAAAGTGGCAAAACGCTGCGCCAAAACACGGGAAATCCCTCCCGGCCCAACCCAGGGGATTGGGGCCCGGGGAAAGGGCCGCAGTATAACTGCAAAAAAACAGGCGAAAAGGGGCCCCTTAATCATAACTTTGTCCCCCCCTTTCCCATATCCCCCTTTTGGGGAAAATCTTCAGGTGCCCAGAAAAATTTAATTTGGGTACCGGTACAAAAAATGCCGCTTTAAAACAGCTTCGTTTTTTAGAAATTTTAGTTTAAAAGCCATAAACCCTCTTGTAAAAAAAAACCCCCATAAAACCCACTCCAAAAGTGCAATGGGTAGCAGAATGTTTTTTCCGGAAAAAACCCCTTCCTTTTTCCCCGTAGCGGGGGTGCCCATCCCTTGTGATTTTTTTTGCATTCCCTCAAGGGGAAACCCAAAGGCCCTTCCCCAGCCATTTTGGACATTTACAGTTAAAAAGTGGCCATTAATGTTCTAAAGAGGAAAAAAACCCCAAACTAATTTTTTACTGCGGCCCCCCTGGGGGGGTTACATTAGGGCAATGGGGGCTTATGGAAAAAAAAAATTTTGGGCCACTAAAAAGCATTTAAACAGTAGTTAGATTAGAAAGTTAATAGAAAAGTTTAGATAAAAAATTTGATAGATAAAATAGAAAAACAGACAAAACCAACGCCCAGACAGCAGCAGACAGACAGACAGACAGACAGATAAATAGATAGATAGATAGATAGATAGATAGATAGATAGATAGATAGATAGATAGATAGAAATAAAGACAGACAGATAGATAGCAATAAATAAAGACAGATAGATAGATAGAAATAAATAAAGATAGATAGATAGCAATAAATAAAGATAGATAGATAGCAATAAATAAAGATATAAATAAATAAAGATAGATTGATTCCAGAATGGGTTAAAACAATAACAATAACTTTGAGGGTCCTGGCCCTCTCCTTACAGACATTGGATACTGTGTGTGTCAATCTTCAAAACATGTTGAGAATGAAAAATTATAGGGATGAACTGAGATCACTCTTGATCAGTCCCTACAGGCTAACAAATGTCATAAACAGGAAGCCACAATTCATCAGATAAGGTCTCTGATGATAATGGAGAGACAGAGGGAAATTATTTGGCATCAGATGTTGAATGAAGCTCTTCTGATTAACACTTGGATGTTCAACTTAGTAACTGCTCATTCAGAAAGCAGTATATTTTAAGGATTCCAGCCTTTGTTTTGACTGCTGCGGTAGTTACATACAGTAGGGCTTGTGTTACAGATATAACTATCTCTGCAGTGTAGGTCATTACATTGACAGCTCTTTGTGAATAATATGACATAAACCCTTTGTTTGTCCGGGAGGCTCATAGTAAAGACTGGAGTCACCCTGCAAGACCCTGTAAAGCACCGTCCAACCACATAGTCAGTACTCCATAACCTGGACTGCAGTGCAGCTGAGGTCTAATACAGTTCAGCATACAGTTCAGTTGTACTCGTATCTACAGCTACAACGCAGAAAAACAAGTCAACTCCATTAAAAAGACGGCAGTCATTAGCTGATTGCTACAGTTCAGATCTCAAAAATCTCTGGCAGTATTAGCTGCTTCATTCACTAAATTGGAGCTGGCCATATACAGTATTTCTCCTGTAGGAGCCATAAGGAATCGATGGTCCAGATCTGCTGGAACCGTTGTTACCAGCTTTCTGCACGATTAAGAAGCTAGGATCAGAAGCAAAAGACCATCCTCCACAATGACTATATGCCATAATACTACTACTTTGAATTTTGCCTTAGTCATAAAGCAGAATCTTTGTTGCCTTTTAGCAGCAAATGAACCAAAGGGGCTCTCATTGACTTATTCCTTAAACAATCCTTTACATAGTATATAAATAAATTCTTATCTCTGAGCTACAACATATTTATGATTGTGGTTTAGAATGACAAATACATAAAAAACCTTTGGAAACCCTTATTATTACAGCCTAGTATACAGTTCTACCCTGTGGGTATGATTGATTAGGTATTCAGCTAGAGCTACAGGTGACTACAAACACATTGCATGGTCTTGATGGGGCTATGAAGCAAAACTAATTGTTTCTTCTATGGATTCTTTATTAGTCCAGTAATGCCAAGCCTCCCTATAGAAAAGTCTGAAATTTACAATAATGACTTATGCTGCGTTATATATTATTGTTGCTGATACTTGGTATGAAAGCATCCGCCACAATGATATGGTAACTGCAGTCACTATTAACATAATAGTCAGTGACAGGAATTCTTAAAAGCCATATATTTCACATAACCTTAAAGGAGTTGTCTCCCTTCAGAGTTTCAGAGAATGCATGAATGAAATACTCTGTCACTTCCTGGTTCAGACTGACTCATTTGCATACAGCTCCATGCTTGTACAGCTCCATGCTGTGCTGTGATTTCAGATGCTAATTAGATCAGATTAGCTTCTCAAACTACTAACAGGACTTCTTATCTGATCCCCAAAACAAAAGCCCTAAATTACAGTTCTGTTTATTTTACATAAATCAAGCTTTTTACTGCTGAGCAGCACAGGACACTGCTGGACCTGTGTGATGACCTCACTCACTGTTATCTCATTGAACAAACAGCAGGGGGAGAATTGTTTACAGGTTGGTTACTGAGGGAACTGAAATAGCCAGGGAGGTCATAAATTCACTTGTAACTCCTTAGGGAAAACAGAGGAACAAAGCAATATATTTGGAAAATGTCTTTATTTTGTGTTCCCTACAATTTGAAAGCTATTCTTTGTAGCGAGACAACCCCTTTAATACAGTAAACCA
The DNA here is from genome assembly GCA_025379985.1 of Phyllomedusa bahiana. Lineage (NCBI taxonomy): Eukaryota > Metazoa > Chordata > Amphibia > Anura > Hylidae > Phyllomedusa > Phyllomedusa bahiana. Next base: position 15,916 of record JAODAL010060554.1, on the reverse strand, counting down.
ACAAAAAAGCAGCAACAGTTTAGTCGCACTCCAAGATATCACATATTTATGTATCAAATGCCAAAGTAGAGTTTGGATAACAAGTGCAATTTTACTGTCAGTATGAAAGTCCTATTATTCTTTCCCTTCAATCAGGTTGGGCTGTCCCAAGCTGGAATGTAGTCAGAAGTAGTACTACAAGTGCCAGGCATAATATCCAAGGGTCAAGGAACCAGGCAGTTGGGCACAAGAACACAGGCCAGGTGGCGCTGAATCCAAAACTAGACTATGGACTGTCAACTGACCGTTCATAAGTGAAAGACCCAATTGGGATTAAACAGCATGCCTTGATCAGCAGTTCAAGAGAAAGTGTTGAACAGAAACAGAGCCCAGTACCAGGCAGAGTAAACATTGCTTTGCTGCAGCAGCAGGGTGTGGTTGTTCAACCAGGGGCGTTGCTAGGGTCTTAAAACATCCGGGGGCCGGGCCCCCTGTGTTACATTTTGCTCGGAAGGGCTGAGTTCATACAGCATTTGTTTACGCCACATTGGAACTGCAGCATGTATTTTTTAAAGAGAAAAAAAAAACTTATGCTCCTATCACTAATTCCACATAGATCCTCCTCACCTCAGCAGTCACTGTGTAATGGGGTCAGCATGCCCAATTATTTTTTCAAAAAGCACCAATCTATGAAATGATAACATAATAACTTTTTAAATTACATCTTTGGGGTATGTTCACGTGGCGTCTCCCCTCTGTATGACATCTGCTTTTCTGATGCGCCCTCTGGTCCATTTTGAACGGACCCAGAGACGGATCTAACAATTAGCAGTGAGTTTATCACTGCCAGCAATGAGAGACACACAGCGGGCGTTCACATGAGAGATCGCCGCTGGGGTGTTTTGAAATCGCGCCTGTCGGGGTCCGTCTTGTGGATGTGATCCAAGAAATTACATGCAATTCTTGGATCGCATCCGAACAAATATACCATACATATAAATTGTTACTAAAGAAAACTCTACAATACCAAGGCCCAATAATATTTTTAAATTGGGGATCAAATAATCCTGCCAGACCCTGAGCAATGACACCACCAATGTGACTACCAGGTGTACGCAATCTGGCCCGGGGCCCGCCATGTGACTTTTTCCCAAAACACATGCATACTTACCTACCTCCTGGATTGGGGGGGGCTATGTATGTACCTTCCTACCTAAGGGGGGCTTATATTAAAAAGCATGGTGATACCACATCCCCACAGAAACCTGCTTTACTATGATGGGAAAGCCGGGTGCCTGCTGGGGGAGGGGAGTCACTCATTGTTCCTATATAGGCCCCTTAGATAGTGAGGTGTATAGACCCCTCCAGTAGGTAGGAAATCGAGGTGCACTGTTAGGTAGGTATATAGAGTCCATTAGTCAGTAGTAGGTATATAGGTACCCTTGGTAGCTAGGTATATAGTCACCTTGTAGGTAGACAGATATATTGCCCCCTGTATGAAAGTTTATATAGTCTCCAATGCAGGGAGGTATGTATATAAGAAAGTAATATAGCCCCTACCTACTCAAAGTAGGCAGGTAGGTATATAAGCCAGTCCAGTAAGTAGGTAGATATATAGGTCCCCCAGTAGGGATTGTAGGTATTAGGCCCCCAGAAATTTAAGTAGGTAAATAGGTCCCCAAAGTGGGTTTATAGGTTGTTAGATACTTTGGGTTTCTATGTATAGGTTGATGGGTCATAGGTTTCCCCAGTAGGTTGATATGTCTATAGGGCCACTCAGTAGATAGGTAGGTCTATAGGTCCCCCCAAAAAGCCAAAATTTTGTTACTTACTGCAATTTAAAAATCAAACTCATTTTGATTAATTGGGGAAAACTACAGCTAAACCCAGGGAGCAAAATTTACTCCTAATTTCCCCATTAAGGACTAAGGGGGACATGTATGAAACTGTGTAGGTCTAAGACTTTTTCTTTGACCATAGCAACCAATCAGAGCTCAGCTTTTTTTTTTTCAGAGCACTATATGAAACAAAAGGGGAGCTCTGTTGGTTGTTATGGGATTCTGTTTGGTTTCTGTGAGTTCTGCTTAGGGCTATGGGCTCTGATTAGCCATGAGCTCTGATGCTGCTATAGCCTGTTTGGTCACTAGGGGTTGTGGTTGCTATGGGCTCTGGTTGGTTGCTCTGGGCTCTGATTGGTCGCTATGGCGCTGATTGGTTGCTATCGGCTCGATTGGTCACTATGGGCTCTGATTGGGTTTCTATGAGCGGGCCAATCTTACTGCAGTTTTCCTAGAAAGGCCCAAAATGACACAATAATGGAGTTTGGATTTTTTTTTTCCTCTAAGGTGTTTTCTGGAGGGGATAAGTGATATTAAAATTTTATTAGACGGCTTTTAACAAATGCAGCGATACCAATTGTGTAACATTGTTTTTTTATTCGTTAAAACAACAATACGGGGCTGATTTAAACTTTTAATCTTTTTATTATCTTTTAAAGTTTTAAAACTTTTTCTAACTTTTTTTTAACTTACACATTTGGTCCCCTTAGGGTTTTGGAGCACAAGGAGGGCACGATTGGCAGTACACTGTTCTGTATTACACCAGAGCTGACAGTCTGCAGTATGATCATCTCTGTGGGTCAAAAAGTACATATGTATATTATAATTTGTACACCCTTACTACACCATATATCTTACATATATATTATGCAGAAGGTGTGCAAGAATAATATACATATGTACTGCTGACCTACAGACTGATCTATAAATGCAGCTGTCAGCTCTGGGGAATCACACTGACCCACATTGCTGACAATCTACAGTTATACCATACATGCCAACTCTCCCGTTTTTGGCGGCGGGTTCCCGCTATTTGGGGTTTCCCCCCCCGCCCTCCCGGGGGAGTTGGCATTTCTCCCCCGCCGCCCGGAGGCGGGGGTCCTTTAAATGACCGCCCGGGACCGGGAGTAGCGCTGGTGCGCTACTCTGGCGCCGCCGGTCCGTTCCCACAGGCGGGGGTAGCGGGGGCGGCGCCCCTTCACCCGCCCGGAACCTCGCGGAGCAGGGAGGAGGCAGGAGGGATCGCTCCCTCCTGCCTCCTCCCCCTGTATGTCCGGCGCCGCTGTGCGCCGTACACAACATGTCAGCGTCACAGAGGAAGTGACCCGGGCTGCACTCACTTCCCCTGGATGCTGAGGAGATCGGCTGGAGCTGCCCGCGCTGCAGGAGCCTGGTCAGGTAAGTGGATTTTATTATTTTATTTTTATTAGTTTTTGGGGGGCACTGTCTGGCTACAATGGGGGGTCTAAACCCGGCTACAATGGGGGGTCTACCTGGCTACAATGGGGGGTCTACCTAGCTACAATGGGGGCAATACCTTTGGGAACAGAGGGGCAACTACCTGGCAACAGAGAGGGCACTACCTGGCTAACAATGGGGGCACTACCTGGCTACAATGGGGGGCACTACCTGGCTACAAAAGTGGGGCACTACCAGGCTACAATGGGGGCACTACCTGGCTACAATGGGAGGTCTACCTGGCAACAGAGGGGGTACTACCTGGCAACAGAGAGGGCACTACCTGGCTACTAATGGGGGCACTACCTGGCTACTAAAGGGGGCACTACCCGGCTACACGGGGGGGCCTACCTGGCAACAATGGAGGCACTACCTGGCTAACAATGGGGGCACTACCTGGCTAACAATGGGGCAACTAAAAGGCTAACGAGGGGGGCACTACCTGGCAAACAAGGGGGGGACTACCTGGCTAACAGGGGGGCAACCGGTACAATGGGGGACACCTGGCTACAATGGGGCACACTGGCTACAATGGGGGCATACCTGGCATAAAGGGGGGCATCCCCTGGCTAAAGGGGGGGTCTCCCTGGCAACAATGGAGGCACACCGGCTAACAATTTGGGGCATCCCTGGCAACAATGGGGGCACTACCGGGATAACGAGGGAGGCACCCCCGGTAAAAAGGGGGGGGGCCTACCTGGCTAACAAGGGGGGGCACTACCGGCTCAAGGGGGGCACTACCTGGTTTAAAAAAGGGGGGGCACTCCCTGGCTAAAAAGGGGGCACTATGGCTATAAGGGGGGGCACTACCGGGTACAAAAGGGGGGTACTACCTGCTCAAGGGGGGCACTACCTGGCTACAAGGGGGGGTCTACCGGGCAACAATGGAGGCACTACCTGGCTAACAGGGGCTGGGGGCACAACTGGCTAACGATGGGGGCACTCCCGGTAACAATGGGGGATATTTTGGCTAACAATGGGGGCACTACCTGGCTAAAAAGGGGGCACTACCGGCAAACATGGGGGCACTACCTGGCTAAGAGGGGACACTATGGCAAACAATGGGGGCATCAAACCGGGAAACAAGGGGACTCCTGGAAATCAATGGGGGCATCTACCTGCCAACAGAGGGGGCACTATGGCAAACAATGGGGGATCACCTGGCAAACAATGGGGCACTCCCTGGCAAACAAGGGGGGGCTCCCCCTGGCTAAAAAAAGGGGGGGCATTACCTGGCTACAAATAGGCTTACCTGGACAGAGAGGGATCTATTTGGTAAAAGGGGGCATCTACCTGCCTGTGGGGCAACGGTTATGGGGGGCTACCCCGGCTAAAAGGGGCTTTACCTGGTTTCTTAAAAAGCCGTTGCTTTTGGGGGAGTATGGGGCTTTTTGGGGGCGTGGCAAACGGCAAGTGGGCGGGCATAAAAAAAAAAACCCCCCAAAAATTTAAAAGAGAAAAAAAAAAAAAAAAAAAAAAAAAAAAAAACAAAAAAAAAAAATTTTTAAAAAAAAAAAAAAAAAAAAATAAAAAGGGGGGGGTGGGGAGGGGCGTCCGGGGCCTGACCCCAGTCCTCGCCTCTTCCCTCCTTACGCTTACACACAGACGTGCACCCCAGCCCCTTTCAGAATGCTCTCCTCCGCCCCTCCCCCGCCTGTCGTGCACACATCAGGGGGCCGCGGAGCCTCTGACAATAGTAGTGCGATCGTGGTAAATAGATCCAACAAGCGCGCTACTGTAGTGAGTGGGCAGGCGGTGGGGATGGAAAATCGGGGAGCAGGCATTTCATTGGGCAGAGCCCCGAATGAAATAATGCCTAGCGGCCCCTGTGTCAACAGAGACAAAGTGACAGGAGTGAACTACATATTTGCAATCAGCTAAAACGTTAGGACTTTGGATCAACAAACAGTAGTTCTATTAAAACAGGACATTCTTTTCTGCAATGTCACTGCATCCCCTGGGTTTTACTAGTAAATTGGCATGTCTAACCCCGGAAGGTATTTAGAGTAAGGAGCTGTGAGTACAGCACTTGCATGGATGTTCATGACAAACTCATTTTCCTTATAAAGCTAAATATAGTCCACATCAACCAATCAAAATGATATAGCCATAGTTGCCAACTTTTGAAAGTGCAAAAGCAGGAGATTGTAGGGTGCGGCGCGCAAATATTGTTGGTGTGCCACGCCCCTTAAAAAGCCACACCCACTCCACCTAACTGCATAACGGCTTTGGAAGAAAGCCAGGTAAATGCCTCCTCTAGCCAGGTAGTGCCCCTTACAGGCAGGTAGATGCCCCTTGTAGCCAAGTACATGCCGCCTAGCAGCCAAGTAGATGCCCCCTTGCAGCCAAGTAGATGTCCCCTTGTAGCCAGGTAGAGCCCCCTTTGTAGCCAAGTAAAGTCCCCTTTGTAGCCAAGTAGAGCCCCCTTTGTAGCCAGTTAGAGCCACCATTGTAGCCAGGTTTGAAACCCCTTTGTAGCCAGTAGAGCCCCCTTTATAGCCAGGTAGAGCCCCCTTGTAGCCAGGGAGAGCCCCCTTGTAGCCAGGTAGAGCCGCAATTGTAGCCAGATAGAGCCCCCTTTGTAGCCAGGTAGAGCCCCCTTTGTGCCAGGTAGATCCCCCTTTGTAGCCGGTAGAGGCCCCCTATAGCTAATAAAAATAAAATAAAAAGCCACTTAAACCCCACCAGGCTCCCTTCAGCGCGGCCAGCTCCGGACATCTCCCAGCCGACCGACTCAGCGTCGCAGGGGGAGTGAGTGCAGCTGCGCGTCACACCCCCCGTGATGCTGATCTGTATGTACAGCGCACACCTGCGCTGTACATACAGGGGGGAAGGGAGGAGGGAAACGATCCCTCCTGCCTTCTCCCTGCATAGTGAGACTCGCCGGGCGGGTGGGCGGCTGCTTCGGCCGCTTCACCCGCCTGTAGAAATGGCCCGGCGGCGCCAGAGTAGCGTCCTGATACTACTCCGGCGCCGCGGCCATTCAAAGAACCCCTGCTGCCTGCTGTCGGCGGGATGTTCGCCAACTCTGCAGCGGTGCCGGGGAGGGTGACTCCCATTAGCGGGACCCCCCCGCCAAAAACGCGAGAGTTGGCATGTATGGATATATCACTTAGGGTGACATGTCAGGAAAGAGGCGCCTCCACGCCAGTTTTAAGGTGCATTAAATGAGTGTATAGTGCACCTGAATAGATAAATCTGTCAAAAATATGGCTTGTGGTATACCTTGCATGGTATAATTGATGTGCCTAATCTAGGAGCATAGTATCATATAGACACATAGGGCAACATGTATGAGAACTGTCCAGGTCTAAAACTTTCTTTGTTGCCCAATAGATCCAACCAGAGCGCCCCCTTCATTTCATATAGTGCTCTGGAAAAATGAGAGAGGCGCTCTTATTGGTTGCTATGGGCAACAAAGTGAGTTTTAGACCCAGACAGTTTTCATACATGTGGCCCATAGTATATCATTGCTATCATATTTGAGGCTCCTAATCTAGGTGGATAGCATAATGTAGGCACATAGAGTATCATTGCTAGCATATTTGATGTGCCTAATTTAGGTGCATTCAAAAGTGTCGTGTCTGGCATAAAATGCGCTAGTTTTGGTTTAGGACAGTTCATTTACATAGACAATAGGGTGTCAACAGATTTTTGGCACAAAATACACCCCAAAAAATGGGGCAGCCCTAATGAGACATGCCACCCTTAGGCTGAGTTCACACGGCTTATTTGCGGGGCGTAATTATGCCCCGCAATTACGCCGTGTGGACGGGAGCGGGGGCCGGCACCTCGCCAGCCCATAGACTATCATTATTAGCGGCGCGTATTCGCCGCTAGTAAATTACATGTCACTTATCTCCCCCGCGGCGGATTCGCCGAGCAGGGAGAGGAGACGTAATCCATAGTTCTCTATGAGAACTGTGGATTACCGTAAGGACTGGGACGTATTCCAGCCGTAATTCACGCAGTACGGCGCGTAATTACGGACTGAAATACGTCCCATTTTAAGCCGTGTGAACATAGCCTTAGTCTTTTCTGCAGCCTACGACCTGAAGCAAAATCTACATCCTTTCTCCACTCTGACCCTGGTGGCTAAATAGCCCTACCTCTTACTCCACTCTGCTTACTAAATGGTTGAGTGAAAATGGTTCCCATCAGGAATAAAATCTTGACATACATTAGGGACTTCAGACCATCGTTTACTGAACAACTTGCTCATGGTTTATCTTTGAAGGTTGATATCTTAAACATCAGTGCCGTAAGTTAAAAAAACAAATCAATGTTTGATCTCCGTGATTTATGCCTTTTTCAGCTTCCAGGGATGGGATGCAGATTCATGTTCAGCTAAAATGATTTTTCCCTATAGCACCCAAAAATGACAAAAAAAAATACAGCAGATTAATTTTAAATGAATTGCTAGCAACATCTTTTTATTTTTTTTTCAAAAAAAGGTGTAAATTTGTGGGCTAAAAAAAGGTTTAAAATTTGGACTTTTTGGATGCCCAAAAATCTTTAATGTATGAGCAGCTGGGGTGTTAATCTGTTGTGTTACAGAGAATATTGGTTGGATGAAAATCCCTTTTACATTCCCCAAAGCTCAGATGTAAATTGAGGAGCACTAATCCAATGGTGGCCCCTTTTTTTTGTTTTTTAAATTTAAAACACTAAAGGTGTATAAGGTGTTCACAGGTTATTTGGGCAGGATTGGCGCCGTACTCCGCGCCAGTTTTGCCTGCAGTACGGCGCAACCCGTCGGAGTAATTACGGAAAATCCACTGCTCTCATAGAGAACAGTGGATTCCGTGTCCTCCCCTCGGCGAACCCGGCGGGGGGAAAAGTGCATGCACTTATTTACGGCGCGTACGGCCGGTAAACAAGCATTTCTAGGGGGCCCGGGGCGGCCCCCCGCCGCGCCCCGGCCCCGCCCCGTCCCGCCCCTTATTCAGGGGTTTGTGAGCTAAATAGGTCAAAATCCTAGGAATAACCCGTGTGAAAAACCCCCTAAGTCTCCAAAATCTTCGGTGTGTCTCCTTAAAAGGGAACGTTACCCCTTTATTATTATTATTATTATTATTTTATTATTATTATTTTAAAAGCGCCTTTAAATTCCAAGGCTGTACATTTAAGGGGAATTACTACATAACAAATATTGAAAAATAAATGGTGACAAAAATGCTGTAATGAAAACAGGAGGAAAGGGAAAACCTGCCCCGGGGCTTACAATTTTCAAGGAAGAAGGGGAGGACAGAAGGTGGGGGCAGACTGCTTTGGGGGCCGGGGTAGTGGTGGTGGGGTTAAAAGTGGGGGTTTTAGGTATCCTGAAGAGATGGGGTTTTTGGTTTCTTTTGAAAAATGGTGAAAGGGGAGAGTCTGTGTTTTGGGTTAATGAGTTCCGAGTGGGGTGAAGCAGGGAAAGTCTTGGAGGGTTATGTGGGAGTGATGAGAGGGGGGAGGGGGGAAGGTCCTGTGAGGACGGGTTGGTGAGGGGAGGTATTGGAAAATTGGGCGAGATGTATGGGGGGAGAGGTTATGGAGAGCCCTTTTAGTGCATGGTTATAAAATTTTAAAAAGAATTCGTTGGGGGAATGGCAGCCGTGAAGGGGGTTGGCAGAGGGGGGAAGGCAGAGAGTAGCGAGGGGAGGGAATGACGGGCAGCGGTTTAGGTGGATTGGAAAAGGGGGCGGGGTGCAGCTGGGAGGCCCCAGAGAAAGGATGTTGCAGTAGTCAAGGAGGAGATGGGCAAAGGGGTGGACTAGCGTTTTTTTTAGTGTCAGAGTTGAGCAATGGGGGATCGGGAAATTTTTTTTTGGTGGAGGCGGCAGGCAGGGTGAGGGCTTGGAGTGTGGTTTGAAGGTAAAAAAGGAGTAAGGTTATCCCAGGCAGCGGATTGTGGAGTGGTGAGAGGGTGTTTGGGCCCTTAACAGTATAGAGAGATCAGGTGGAGGGGTGAGAGGGGGTGGAAAGATGATGAATTTGTTTTATCTACATTTAGTTTTAAGGCGGGAGGGAGAAGGAGGAAATGGATGATGGCATTTTTTTGGGGTCGGGGGAGAAGGGAGTTAATGTAGGGGCCCGGGGAATTAAAAACTGGGTGCTCCCCGTACAGGTGGTAGTTAAAGCCATGCGGGCTATGACCCGCCCAGACCAAGGTGTGATAGAGAAGAGGGTGGGCCAGGACAGACCCCCGAGGACCCAAAAAAAAGGGGCGGGGGGGGAGGGGAGGTGGTGAGGGTGAGAGGGCCTGAATGTACCCCTTTTTGGGGTACCTTAGGTTGTTCCCCTCCGTAAATTCGGCACACATTTCGCGCGTATTTGTGCTTAATAAAATCTCTCTCTAGAGAAGTATGGATTGCGCATCGTCCCCCGGACGTACAATACGATTATTGTATGTGCGGGGAGTAATTGACATGTAATTATTGCAGCGATTACGCGCCCCGAGTAATGCATGTCAATGGGGCGGCGCCCGTGGGTTGGGAGTATCGTGTTAGCTGATCCCAAAAAAACCCCCGCCGCCTTGCGGGGTACTGTATGTGCCGCAATTACGGCGTTTAACAACCCTTACAGCCCTCATCTGACAACCAGTATTTACTTGCAATGATAAGAGAAAAAAACCTGAAACAGCTATCTGAAAATAATTGACTGGTTGGCCTAATCCCCCTTTTAAATTTCTGGCTCAGTGATCTATGTGAATTGAGGAGTGCTACTTAATAGTGGCACGGGAGGTTCTTGCTCTTTCCCATGAGCCTTTTTTCAATTATAGACCATTTTCAAAACCCCCCCCTTCTATTTAAGGATTTCTTTTATCCAAGTTAATGGAAAATTTTTAATTATTTGGGGTTATGCCTGACAACTTTTTTTCGGTCAGGGGGCCATGCGTGCCCCTTTTTTTTACTAGATGCAATTAAATTTTTATTTTAGGCATCTTCGTAGAAAAATTTTTACGTCAGTGAGAGAGAATGCTCCTCACCAGCATGTAAAAGGAATAGGAGCCCTGTACAATCTAATATGCCAGTTGGTTTCTGGGTGCATGGCAGCATACCATTATTTTTTCTAAGTATATGGAGATTCTCAGAAGACTCAGCTATGCTACTAATAGACATTTTTACAGGTATATCGTGTCAGATAGATAAGGAAATCCACCATGCGTGATACATTATTCCTATGAACAGGATTTGTTAGCTTGCAGTTAGAGGCACATTCAGGGCTGCCATCAGGAATTTCAGGGCACTATACAGTTAGAAAGTCTGGGCCCCCTCCTTCCAATAGAAAAAAAATATTTGTGAATAGAAAAAAAACCTCCGCACAATTGCAGCAATGTCTTTTAAATTTATTTTTGGGACTTCACTGAACAGTATAAATGATGTTATTTGTATGCTGCAAGTCGATACAATGCCGCTGATACCAAACATAGATAGTTTTTGTTATGTTCTACTAACTTTTATCATTATTTGCTTTGCATGGCCATTTTTTGTATCGAAAACCTTTTAAGTGTTTTGTCAACTGAGCTGTGTCAGGGCTGTATTTCTGAGAGCGAGCTGTAATTTTACTGACAAAAATTTGGGGTACATACGACTTTGAAACCCTTTTATACCAATTTATTAGCAAAAAATCAAAGAAAAATCTATACAAAATCCACTCTAAAATATAACTTTTAATTATTATCTCTTAAAATACAGTGACCATAATAATGTCACTTAATACACTACAACCCAACTGGAAAATGAATATGCATTGCACACTACCTCCCACACCATTAATTACATACAGAAAGGGACGATCAATTCGTGATCGATTGGTACATAGCCACTATGTCTCAGTGCCGAGAGAACAGTCATGGCTCGAGAGGAAGACACTTGGGACCTTTAAATGTGGGAAATGTGTAGCTTGTCCTTTTGTGGCTAAAGCGAAGGAATTTAAAAGTACTACGACTGGTTTGAGTTATGAAATATGCGATTTAGTAGTTTATCTCTGCATGTGTATGTGCCAGAAACAATATGTAGGCAAAACCATACGACAGTTTAAGACTCGTATAGGGGAACACATTGGAGACATAAAGCATCAGAGGGACACCCCCTTGGCACGACACATCCGGGAGGAACATGCAGGGGAATTCTCTGGTCTTTCGTTTTTATGTATTGAAAAAATGAAGGTTACATCAAGAAAGGGAGATATTGGTAAACGACTGCTCTGCAAGGAGACCGAGTGGACATATCGCTTAAAAACGGTGTGTCCGGATGGTCTCAATGAGGTTCTCTACTTTTGTTGCTTCCTATGAATTGATAATTATGTTGTTGTGATGAATTCGAAATTATGGACAGGATACTACAGTAAATAATAATTTTTTCTCGTGTCTAATCAGGACTACTTGGTGGCTTATCTTGCCATATTGGGCTAATGAGGGCACGAATGCCCACCACTGTTTTGATAGGAGCTATCTACTTTATTTGTTTTAAATAAATTGGTTGGCTCATTTGATTATATATTTTGTTTCATTCTCTCTAATCTTCGCATTATTATTTGATTTATACTTCATATTGTGTTGGACTATAATGAGTAATTATTAAAATCTTTCCTTATTTATTTATAAACCCTCTTTTTTTAGTATGAGGTTATTTTGGGCAAATATCATGTTTTTAGTCCCCCTTTAGGTACTTGAGAACTGGTAGGGTACTGGGTTGTGTCCCAGCAGGTAGCTGCATAGCAGAGGCGTAGCTTGAAGCTTCTGGGCTCTGGTGCAAATAGTGAAATGGGACCTCTCAATTACCATGTGCCATTTACAATGCTGTGGCAGAGGGGCTTTTGCACCCCCTGTAGCTATGCATAGTTGTAAACATATATGGAGTTGTGCGATTGAGCATGCACGGGTACAGAGGCATCTAAGGATTGATGGTGCATGCAGCATTATCTGGGAAACTCCAAGCTCAATTGAGCATGCGCGGGTCCACAGCATGGTGCCGCGATACTAGCAGGGAACTTCCGGCGTCCTGAAAATGACCAGCGCGCAGGCGCCGACGCCTTAGTGTGCAAGCGTCTGCCGGCATGGACATGCGGCTTTTGCATAGACGCCGGATATTATATGACCCCTGCAGTAAGCACCTATTGAAATTAGGTGGTGGCCATCATCCACATCTACTGGGCGGTACCTCTAACTTAGGGGGGTATATTTAAAGAGTGTAGCGGAGGATTGAGAGGTGGACAACATCTACACTATTTTACCAGCTGGTTTAGTGCTCCGCATCTTGGAGCCTGGTCCTATGTGATTCCCTGATGAACCCTCGGGATACTGAGAGGGGGAAACGCGTCGGGACGTGACTTATGCTAAGAAGGACTGTGAGATTTTTCTTCTATTTGTATTTATCTTATGTATTGCACAATGTGTTGCACTACTCATGTGGTGTTACTTTATTTGTGAAGAGGGTTTTGGTGACCACTATTGCAAGTGTGTAGACGAGAGGGCTGTGATAGGGAGAGCCGTCTAGAGGTGGGACTGCCCCTTTTGGGGCGATATCCCCGCTTATTTTGTAGGATTACAATAGGTGATAGTAGTGTATTTTCTTGGGTTTATCTCCTTGTGTACATATATGAGACTTTTTGGTGGTTACCAATCTATCTAGTACTCTTCTGATGTGCAATGCATATTCATTTTCCAGTTGGGTTGTAGTGTATTAAGTGACATTATTATGGTCACTGCATTTTAAGTGATAATAATTAAAAGTTATATTTTAGAGTGGATTTTGAATCGATTTTTCTGTGATTTTCTAGTTATTTAATCCCCTTTATATATTTTCTTTGCTGTGAGCAATTTATTAGCAAAGAAAGGTGGGAAAAAAAACAATTCTACTGCTTTTTTTCTCATTGCAGTGATTTGGATAAATAACATTATATTTCACTATACAAGACTTTTATAGACATAGAAATACCAATGTCTTATTTTTATTCTTTAGAATGATAAATAAGGAAGAGGATGTTTTGATTTTTTTAATCTTTTTTTTAATATCTAAAAAAAAATCCAATCTCTATAGGTTGCTTGAACACATAATTACTAGTACAAAGTACCACAGAATGTAGGCGGTTAATAGCCGGAAATGGTGCTAACTCCAATTCTGGCTGTTGCATCAAAAGCCCAGCCAGGCTTCCGGTGCAGATGGGGTGGGCAACATATGTATTGATGTATACATAAGCCTATTTACACACACCTAAAAACACATACACTCACCGGCCACTTTATTAGGTACACCATGCTAGTAACGGGTTGGACCCCCTTTTGCCTTCAGAACTGCCTCAATTCTTCGTGGCATAGATTCCACAAGGTGTTGCAACGATGCTCAATTGGTACCAAGGGGCCCAAAGAGTGCCAAGAAAATATTCCCCACCATGACACCACCCCCACCAGCCAGAACCGTTGATAAAAGGCAGGATGGATCCAGGCGTTAATGTTGTTGACGCAAATTTGACCCAAACCATAAAATGTCGCAGCGAAAATCGAGATCATCAGCCCAGGAACGTTTTTCCAATCTTTTTACTGTCCAATTTCGATGAGCTTGGGAAAAATTTGGGCCTATTTTCCTGTTCTTGTGAAAGGGTGGCCCCCAGTGTGGTCTTTGGTGTAGCCCATCTCCCTAAAAGTTCCCCGTACTGTGCGTTAGAGAGCTCTTCTGCCTACCTTGGTTGTAAGGGTGGCTTTTGAGTCACTGTTCCCTTTCTATCCCCCAAAAAACCAGTTGCCTATTCTTTTTGACCTTGCATAACACCCATTTCCCCACAGGCTGCCGCTCACTGGTGTTTTTTTTTTTTTGGCCATTCTTGAAAACCCCTAAGATGGTTGTGCGTGAAAATCCAGGAGATCAGCGTTTTGAAATATAGACCAGCCTTCTGGCACCAACAACCATGCCACGTTCAAAGGCCTCAAAATCCCTTTTCTTCCCCATATGATGCTCGTTTAAATGCGGAGATTGTTTTGGGACCATGTTACACCCTAAATGCATGATTTTGCCCCCCATGTGATTGGTGTTTAGAAATTAAGTGTTAACGGAGTTGGAAGGGTCCCCTAATAAAGGGGCCCGGGTGGGTTACATATCCATTCTTTTAAAATACCTAAGAAAGACATATACATAACCGTACATACACATATATACATTCTACACACCTAAAAAAACCATTTTACAAAAAAACCTTACTACTGTATATACAAAACCAAATAAAAACCCCCTGGAACCAACTACAAAACCCATACATCCCCTGTTTCCCCAAAAAATAAGACATCTCCCAAAAATAAAGGCCTAGTGAATTTTTTTCATGCTTTTAAAATTTTAAAAACCCCCCTGAAAATAAGACCGCTTTCAATCATTGTACAATCACCCCCCAACCCTAAATTAGAGTCTTTTTGGGTGATTTTTTTGTGTGGGAGGTACCCCGGACAAGAGGGCTATTATGGAAGTGCTATTAGACATGATAGATGGGGCAATGATTTTAAAGAAATGGAGACCAAGAAATTCACCCTGAAATTCAGGGTTTGGAGAGTTTTGATGATGCCCGAAGCGATGACAGATTGTCTTTGAACAAATAGTGCTTTTTGTTTTAAAAAACCCGGGGGCGGTAAAATTTCCCTAGCTTGTTGTACATGGAAATAGTCCAAAAAAAATTTTTGAGGGGAAATCAGAGTTTGGCTGGGTTTGTGTGTTGGTGCATGACAAGTTTTAACCCCTTTCCGAATTTGACGTACCCCTACGTCAAGGTTGGGTAGGGGTTCCGCAATTTTCGTTTTTGGGGGTATGGCGATTTGCGAGCTCACAAGCGGGGCTCGAAAAATCCAGCATGAGACCCTCGGTTATTATCGGCATCTGGGCCCCATTGAAGTGGTTTTTGAGCCCGAAGTGTCTCTTGTCGAGAAAGCGCCCGATTTTGACCCGCTGTGAAAGGGAAAGTTCAGGACTTTTTTATATTTAATGCGCTTAAAAATTGGCGTCTAAGCGCCATAAATCATACATGTCACCCTAAATGTTTATGGAAAAATAAAACATCCCCTGAAATTAAGACCTAGCGCTTCTGTAGGAACAAAAATTAATATAAGACACTGCCTTATTTTTGGGGAAACAGGGTACACACCTTTACATAACCATACATACCACATTACTTTAAAAAACATACACACATATATGTAAAAAAAAATACCGTTTATACGTACCATCATACACACTATACGAACCATACTAAAAATATATGTAAAAACCCTACATACCACTATAGATAGACCAAAAATGTAACCATACATACACTATATGTAACCTTTCATAACACTTTTCGTACATACACACATATACGTAACCATACATACACACATATAGATACACAAAAATACGTAACCATACATAACCATTACATCCCTTATACGAACCCTACATAAACCCAAATAAATTTTTGGGAAAAAAACAGATTTAAAATTTAATCACAGAAAACATTTATAATGCCCTAATTTATGGAGACATCTGGTTTTTTGTATCTTCAAACAAGAGGCATTATCAGTTTTACTGAATTTTATTAAAATTGCGATAAAAAAATTTTGCAAGTTTCCCAATTTTAAAAAAAACGCGGCAAAAGGCACCCCTTTTTTCGATGAAAAATTTGCGCAAAAAACATTA
>JAODAL010060553.1:0-20833 GCA_025379985.1 Phyllomedusa bahiana | reverse complement strand
GCAAGTCAGTCAGGGGTACGACCTGGTAGACTCCTGCCCAGCAAGTCCATCCCCTTTGCGGCGGGCTTGGAGAAAACAGGGCCCCCTCTTAATTTGCTCCCTGGGGGGCTTACCCATCGTTTGCGTGGTCCAGAGGATCCCACCTAAAACGTCAATGTAGAGCAATTTTGCCCCATTACAATAAGTTGTAGTTCACTCGCCTCCTCCGTTAGGGCCACATTGAACATGTTTGGTGTTTTCGAATCTGGTGTTTCCCCGCCCCAGAACGCCCATGCACGCCACATAACCCCCCCTCGTTTGGTGCATTAAAAAGTGGCAAAGGTTCGCCTAACATTGCATTGAGGTCCAACAGTGGATCGGCACGTGAGGGCGTATAGCGGAAAACAGGCAAAAACCCCGTCATCATGTCGCCCAAGTGTTTGACTTTTTCCCCCTTAAAACCAGTTTTGAAAAGGAGAAACGTCTTTTCACCTTGTTGGTGAGGTAAGTAGAACGTTCTCTTTTGGGATTTTCTCTGTTTTTTACTCATAAATCTTGCTCAAATCATATAAACCTATATATCACATAGCTCAGTGTCATGGCTCACGTTGCCGTCTCTGCCTGGGGACCAGAAGTCCCTGTGTCTCAGCGGGTTCCCCTGCTATGCCCCCCCTCATCGGAAAACCTGTGCGGGGCGGCGACAGCGCCAGGTTCAACTCGCTGCCCGGGGCTCCTCCCCGTCTTTGATCCCATGCACTCGCTGGTTTCCTGTGTGAACACATGCTCCCCCTGGGTCGAGCGTGGTAGTTTTACTGTGATTTAAAGATACAGTGTACAAATTACCTGTGACCTCCGGTGATTTAAGGAACTTCCGTCCTCTGTTCCAGCGTCAGTTTGTTGATGTTCCTGATGTCCTTCAGTGATCCTGTCTGCTTTGTGGTTGTTGCTTTCAGTGTTACCTTTGTTAACCCCTGGTTTTCAGTGGTTTCCCTTATGCTGTTTACTGCCCCCATAACCTTTGCACCTGTCTGGGGCCAAATTGGTTGCACCTACTTTTCAACTGTCTCTTTTGTTGGCTTTGTCCTCTCCTCACTTTGGGTGTCACCGTTTTGCTACATCAGGGTAGCAACGGGGGGTCCCTGCAGTAGTCGGTCCGGTTCCCTGAAACCTGGGGCACCTTAGATTGCCCTGGTCATTCCTCATTTCTTGCATTTTCCAGAGGATCCAAAATCCCCGTGCCCACCATGTCGTCCTAACTGACCCGCTCCCTCGTAACACTCCCGTTCTATTGCATCCTGCTCTCATACAGGTAACACAAACCGTCCATTTTTTAATTATTATTAATGGGGTTTTATCTCATTCAACATTGGTATATAAAGAAAAAAAGCCAGCTCACCCCCTCCCCAATATGGGTGCCAAATCCACCCATTTAAGCAGGTAAACCCAAAAAAATGCAAAAAGTTGATCCAGCCCTCCAATAAGATGAATAAAACTTGAACTTTTTTGATTAATCCAAAAAAAAAGGCATATTATTGGGCACATTTTAAAAATTTTTACGCTTTTGGGGGGAAAAAAAAAACTCCCCCTTCTCTTACCTGCTATAATAGGGGTATTTTTGTTTTTCCCCGAAAGTGTGGGCTTTATACATGTCGTAAAAAAATTCCCAATTTTTTTATGGTTTTAATCAATAAAGTTCAAGTTTTTATTAATTTTTTTTGGGGTCCTGGATAAACTTTTTGCATTATTGTGTATATCACATATCCCCATGTTAGGATTGCCATATATCTGGGCCTGCTCGATCCAAAAAGGGAATTTTAAACCCCTTTGTTCGCGGGGCAGGTCGGACCCCCTATGCTGGCGCCCAGGCATGAACCCCGTTTGTAAGGAATTACATACTGTGAGTCTTTGAAGTGATGAGGGGGAGATTATTTTCAGCTTATCTGTTTTAAAGTATAGTGTTTCTGTTGTCGGCCCTTTTCGGAATTGTCCGCACCCCTCAGTTGGAGAAATTCATGAAAATTAACATTGGCCAGATAAAAAGGCTCTTGTTGCTTAGAGGTTACCCCTGGGTTACTTTGCGTCCTTTAAAATTATATACCCTTTCTCCCATGACCCTTGGGGGGGCAACCATTTCCTGGGGGGGGTAATAATGGCCCTTATATGTTCTCAATTGTACACAGGGGCCCGTGCCCTTGTGGATTGATGGAGTCCAAATTCCAAAGGGGAGGTTTGAAACCCTTTTAAAGGGCCCTGATGACCCAACAAAAACTTTTCCCTTCTGAGATCTTTGGGAGATCAGACTTAGTGGGACCCCTTTTTCTTTAAATAAAACATTTATTCTCTTCACTCAAAAAAAAACAAATTGGGCCCCAAGAAATTCAGTAATATTGAAAGAAACCCAAACCCAATGCAAATAAAATAATACCTACAAAAATGGCCCAATCAAAGGGAAACCCCAAAATATTGATCACTAAAAAATTTATTGAAAAACCCACAGTTGACAAAAAATTTTAAAAAATACGTACATAACAGTTAGGGGTACATAGAAGGTAAAATTTCCCCTTTAAACGACCAACCCTAAGAACTATATGGTAAATTCAATCAGTTTGCTCTACTTGTATTGTCCAAACCTTCCTAAAATAAAATTTAAATTTGACAAGAAGGGAAATTTTTAAAAATTAACACCAAAAATCCATGTTAGCAGGAAATTTAAAAATTAAGGGACAAAAAGGGGGGAACAAGGTTATAATCCTGACCAAAGGGAAAGATTTTTGGGGCCCTCCATCTTTTTTTCCACCAAACCCAACATAGTTTTAAAGCCGGTTTTTTTTCTAATTGGCTAAAATTCCTCCAAGCCAAAATGCAGGACTAATTTAAAAGGGGGTTTTTTCATGAAGTTTTTTTCTTAACTGCTTTTTTCCAGCTTTAGTTTTCAGTGTGTCAAAAGGGGGAAATTTATTTGTTTTAAAAATGCATTTTCATGTTTCCCAGCAGGCCCGCAAAAAAACCCTGTCTTCTCAACAGTGGGGTTTTCCAAATCTAGTCAAACAAAGGTCCCGGGTTTTTTTCAAAAAGATGTAAGTAGTTACAAAGTAGCTGAGTTTGCTAGAGCTTTTTTCCTTCAACATAGGGGGCCTAGGGTTTAAATCCTGCAGGAGGCAAATTTCCATACCAAATCTCAAACACATATCTTATTGAGGGTTTTCCCTTTTTTTTTTTTTTATTTTCCTGTTTGACTAATTATATAGTTTTGAGGGGCAGGGGTAGAATGACAGCACCTGGGGGTTTCCAAAACTTTCCCCAGCCCAAAAAGAGTGTGATTACTAAGGGAGGAAAGAGATAAATTTGCTGCCCGAGTGGAGAGGTGAAAGTCTGAGCAAGTGCGGCCCGGGGGGCTGGGGGAAATTTTTCGTCACTGGGTTTATTCCCCTTTGGGACTAGCTGTTTCACTATGGGTCACTAAGGAGCAGCTAAAAAAAAAAATGGTACAGAACTTTTAATAATGATAATTTGGGAAAATGTTTATTAATTTTAAATTTTCAAGTTTCCCCGTCAATTTTTACTTGTGGCAAAAAAACCCCTTTTTTTTTTTTAACGCAAAATGAGGGGGGTCCCAGATGCTGAAAACAAAGGGTTACTACTTTTTTCCCCTTACAGATATGTTGGTTTTTGCAAATTCATTCTTCGTAAATAATTTACCAATCCCAAATTTTTTTTAAAAAAATTTGTTTGATTTTTGGGTTTCTTTAAATTTATTTTAAACCGTGTGAAAATCTGATATAATTTTAATCACATTTATTCAGGAATTAAAAAATTTATGCGGGTTTCAAATTTCGGCCCCAAATTGTACAGCAAAGTTGAAAAGTAAATTACAGAAACAAAAACTTTAGTTTTTTGGACCCTTTTTAGTGGCCTCTAATCATGCATTATTTTAACATCTGTTTTTTTTTTAATTAGTTTTTATACTTATTCTGTTGTTTTTTTTATTATATTTGTATTATTATAGCTTACTGTATCTGTTCTAAGGGCCCAAAGAGAAGCAATCACTTTTTAAAAAGGACTTTTTTTCTTTTTTTTTTAGCCATTTTTGCCCTAGTTTACTGCATTGTATCTTTTTGGGGGGCCCGGGTTCAAACTGCAAGGGACAAATACCGGGGGGGTTTTTTCCGGGGACAGTTTTTTGTCCGGTTTTGGGGGGGCCTCCCCCCCGGACCGGGGGGGGAAAGGGTTTTTTTTCCCCCCGCAATGAGCAGAAAACAGCCCTCCCCCCCCACGGGGTTTTTTTCATATTCCGCCCCGGAAACCGACGGGAAAGAATGAACAGGGCTAAATTTTTTTGGGGCTTTCCCGGCGGGGGGAAAAAACCCGCCTGTTTGGAAAACCCGTGCAGGGGGAAACTGTGCAGGGGGTTTTTTTCGTTAGGGGCCCCCATTTTGCCCCCATTTTGGGCCCCTTTTTTCCCAGGCGGTCTACAAAACCGCAAACTGCCTAAAAAAAACCATCCGAAAACCCGTGCATTGGGGAAATCCCCTTAAAGTATTGTAATATAGCTTACTTTTATCGTTTTGGGAGGCCAGATAAGCTCTGAAAAAAAATTATTTAAAGGACTTTTAATTTTTTTTATTTTTTTAATATACGTATAATATAAAGTTGATTCAGATACAATTCTTGTTGTTTATGCTGTACAGCAGCAAAGTAAATCATTTTCCAGTAAACTAAGTCACTCTATAAGAGAGTAAAGGAATTTCTTTTGCTTCTTGTGAGCAGATGCTGCTGTCCTTTGAGCCCTTTAGATGAGTGTAAACAGATCTGTGTCTTAATAACATAGTTCAAAGCTTTATATGAAATATTTTAGCTGATTAATTATGCATTTTATATTCATCTAATAATAACGTATATACAGGAATTGCTTGCCTTGCTTTTGATACCGTTTCTTTACATTTTTTTCTATTAATCCTGCATTTCATTTATGTAGTCATTTATGAGAAGGGTCATTTTATTCACATCAACAAACTCTTTCATAAATACCACTGTCACAGGCAATGTCATACAAAGACATGCACAGAAAGACATCAAATGCCCAAGAGGTATGATTCAATCTAAAAAAGTGAAATGCTCTGTGTTAAGGCATTACACAGGCGGGATATGAAATATGGGGTTAATTTATAAAGATCGGCATACTCCTGGGAGACATGGCTGTCTAAAGAATAAGTGAAGCATGCACACCTTCTGGGTAATAGGGTGTTACTTCTGAACAACTGGAGGTTGTAAAGATGCACCAGAACCTACAAATGGTAATATCTGTATCTGTTGTTTGAATTTTAATTTTATTTATAGTGCCTGATATGTATTTTATCTCCTTTTTTATTACTGTTATATTCAGTCTGTGGGTAGCTGTCAGATAAACAAATCACTTCCAGTAATTCCTCACTAGGGTGTTTGTCATTCTAGAAAACTGAATATTCCCCTTTTTTAAAAAAAAAATATTCAGAGATGTAGAACCATCACCAAAGATATATATTCTAGGATGATTACAAATAAGATGCTTATAGTGCCAGACTTGTGTATATTGGCTCCTCAAAGGAACTGAGCTGGAGGCACAACCGTTCATCTATCACGCAGATTTAATACAAATTATACTGCCATATACTCAGGCCTGTTTTTTAGGGCGGGCACCCACCTATCTTAACTGGTGGGGGAGCCCAGGACTGGTACCGAAGGTACTGACTAAGTCCAGGTAGTCGGCATCTAACTTTGCATAGCCATTTTAAAACTACAACAACAGGTGTGCTGAGTGCCGCTCCCGTCAAGGGTACGCGATATCCATGCACTGGAATCCGAGTAGGTAAAAACTTGCAGCTTTATTGAAACTTGTAAATCCAACAGTACGGCCAAGGGTTACAATAGTAACTCTCACAGGCTAACGCATTTCGAGTTACGTTAGCTCTTGTTCACAGCCATGTATTAAAATCTCTAGTCGGTTCAAGAACAGTTAACCCTCCAATTGCAGTGTCCATGTTACGTCAGAACCAATGGTATAACTGGACACATAACAATGCCGTACTTTTAGAGAGGCACCAAACTTAAATAAGGACACAAATATGTTATATGATGCTATGGTATAAACTATTTATCAATATATTTACATCAAATCTGACTTGCAATTTAAGCCATATGGGCTTCTTGTGTCCAAATTAAGAATCCAGAATGCCTCACGTATTCTAGTTTTTTTGGTCCAATCCCCACCTCGGTATGGGTAATCAATGTGTTCAATGGCATAAAAACTAAAACCATATAAATTACCTTCATGTACCTCTACAAAATGTCTAGCTACTCCTGATGCCTGTACTTGACGATTTCTTATGCTATTTAGATGTTCCATTTTGCGTGTCCATTTTAAAACTAACTGTACAGTCACCTGTCGGCATTAGGCAGCTCTTCAGGGCAAAAGCAGAGTGGGTTATTGGCCTTTACTGCCTTCTTTATTGTACATACAGCACTCAACAAACACTGTACATACAGAGTAGCAGGGTGCTTTCAGGCTCCCTGCTTCTATGCCCATGTAGTTATGTTTCTGGGTCTCAGTGACTGCAGAAGCTGCTGGGTCTTATCAGACCCAGATCAACTCTGCAGTGAAATCAGGAGGTTGTATTTCCTTTGTGGCTGAGGCTCATACACTCACCGGCCACTTTATTAGGTACACCATGCTAGTAACGGGTTGGGCCCCCTTTTGCCTTCAGAACTGCCTCAATTCTTCATGGCATAGATTCCACAAGGTGTTGCAATGATGCTCAATTGGTACCAAGGGGCCCAAAGAGTGCCAAGAAAATATTCCCCACACCATGACACCACCACCACCAGCCTGAACCATTGATACAAGGCAGGATGGATCCATGCTTTCATGTTGTTGACGCCAAATTCTGACCCTACCATCTGAATGTCGCAGCAGAAATCGAGACTCATCAGACCAGGCAACGTTTTTCCAATCTTTTACTGTCCAATTTCGATGAGCTTGGGCAAATTGGAGCCTCAGTTTCCTGTTCTTAGCTGAAAGGAGTGGCACCCGGTGTGGTCTTCTACTGCTGTAGCCCATCTGCCTCAAAGTTCGCCGTACTGTGCGTTCAGAGATGCTCTTCTGCCTACCTTGGTTGTAACGGGTGGCTATTTGAGTCACTGTTGCCTTTCTATCAGCTCGAACCAGTCTGCCCATTCTCCTTTGACCTCTGGCATCAACAAGGCATTTCCGCCCACAGGACTGCCGCTCACTGGATGTTTTTTCTTTTTCGGACCATTCTCTGTAAACCTATAGATGGTTGTGCGTGAAAATCCCAGGAGATCAGCAGTTTCTGAAATACTCAGACCAGCCCTTCTGGCACCAACAACCATGCCACGTTCTAAGGCACTCAAATCACCTTTCTTCCCCATACTGATGCTCGGTTTGAACTGCAGGAGATTGTCTTGACCATGTCTACATGCCTAAATGCACTGAGTTGCCGCCATGTGATTGGCTGATTAGAAATTAAGTGTTAACGAGCAGTTAGACAGGTGTACCTAATAA
Source organism: Phyllomedusa bahiana (assembly GCA_025379985.1). Taxonomy (NCBI): domain Eukaryota; kingdom Metazoa; phylum Chordata; class Amphibia; order Anura; family Hylidae; genus Phyllomedusa; species Phyllomedusa bahiana. The sequence continues at coordinate 13,296 of JAODAL010060553.1, read as the reverse complement.
AGTGGCCGGTGAGTGTATATCAGCCTCAGTTACAGGAAAAATCGCCTATGAATGCCCATGAAGGAAAAGTGACACAATAATAAAACTTATTTTAGCACCACTTTTGCTGTTAAAAAAAATATATATATATAACAGACAATATTTTACCATTTTTCCTGAATTTAAAAACAAAATATAATGTAAAAATTGCAAATTTTAGAATAACCAAGAGCCAAAAAGCATCATATCATTCAAACCAACATGTACTAAGGAAAACATGAGGCTAAAGGAGGGAGCGGTTAATGGTGATGTGATGCGTCGCTGTGTGGAGCAACATGTTAATGTTGGCAGAGGGAGAGAATTTTTTTCTCCCGATCCTGAATGCGAGTTAGACTAGAGACATGCCTACATAAGTTGTAATACTACTGTACTCATATTTGCAAACCTTTTGTCTCCCAATTCTGGTAGGTTTAATCCCTGCCCCTGGAAACATCCTCGATTTGACTGGGAACACCGCCAATCCATCTAAAAATGGCCATTTATGCAAACCCCACCTCGTTTGCTTTCCAGTTTGCGGGAGTCTCCCGGAAAAATTGGGAGGGTTGAAAAATATGTCTATAGTATACTGAGCAACCATTGCATTTACTTTATAGGTTGTGTTCACTTCTCAGTTTTGCTATATTGGCAGTATACATCTCCAGATAATAATTATCTTTATTTTATAGCACCAACATATTCTACAACACTTTGCAATGCAGAGGGCATGGGTACAGAGAATATCAAACATTACATAGTAACAAACTATTTACAGATCAAACAAGGGGTGTGAGGGTACAAGAGCTTACAAACTTTGTGGAAACACGGTAAAACAAAAGGTAAGAAATGCTTAACTTATACAATTGTTCAGCAATCTTCCACTGAGTGCAACTATATTCCATAAATATAAAGAGTGCATGAAACTACTTAGTTAAGTACAGTGGGGAACAAAGTATTTAGTCAGCCACCAACTGTGCAAGTTCTCCCACTTAAAAAGATGAGAGGCCTGTAATTTACATCATTATTAGACCTCAAAATGAGAAAACAAATCCCGAATATCACATTGTCTGATTTGGAAAGAATTTATTTCAAATTATGGTGGAAATTAAGTATTTGGTCAATAACAAAAGTTCATCTCAATACTTTGTTATGTATTCTTTGTTGGCAATGACAGAGGTCAAACATTTTCTGTAAGTCTTCACAAGGTTGGCACACACTGTTGCTGGGATGTTGGCCCATTCCTCCATGCAGATCTCCTCTAGAGCAGTGATGTTTTGGGTCTGTCGCTGGGCAACACGGACCTTAAACTCCCTCTAAAGGTTTTCTATGGGGTTGAGATCTGAAGAATGGCTAGGCCACTCCAGGCCCTTGAAATGTTTCTTACGAAGCCACTCCTTCTTTACCCTGGCGGTGTGCTTGGGATTCTTGTCATGCTGAAAGACCCAGCCACGTTTCATCTTCAATGCCCTTGCTGATGGAAGGAGTTTTGCACTCAAAATCTCACGATACATGGCCCCATTCATTCTTTCATGTTCACGGATCAGTCGCCCTGGTCCTTTTGCAGAGAAAAAGCCCCAAAGCATGATGTTGCCACCCCCATGTTTCATAGTAGGTATGGTGTTCTTTGGATGCAACTCAGCATTCTCTCTCCTACAAACACGACGAGTTGTGTTTCTACCAAACAGTTCTACTTTGGTTGCATCTGACCATATAACATTCTCCCGATACTTTTCTGGATCATCCAAATGCTCTCTAGCAAACTTCAGATGGGTCTGGACATGTACTGGCTTAAGCAGGGGGACACGTCTGGCATTGCAAGATCTGAGTCCCTGGAGGCGTAGTGTGTTACTGATGGTAGCATTTGTTACATTGGTCCCAGCTCTCTGCAGGTCATTCACTAGATCCCCTCATGTGGTTCTGGGATTTTTGCTCATCGTTCTTGTGATCATTTTGAAACCATGGGGTGAGAGCTTGCGTGGAGCCACAGATGGAGGGAGATTATCAGCTCCCACAGTTCATTTCTTCACACCAAGCTGCTTGCCTATTGCAGATTCAGTCATCCCAGCCTTTTACAGCTCTTTCCCAGCTCTTTGGTCTTCATCATAGTGGAGTTTGGAGTGTGACTGAGGTTGTGGACAAGTGTCTTTTATACTGATAACAAGTTCAAACAGGTGCCATTACTACAGGTAATGAGTGGAGGACAGAGGAGCGTCTTAAAGAAAAAGTTATAGGTCTGTGAGAGCCAGAAATCTTGCTCATTTGTAGGTGATCAAATACCTATTTTCCACCATAATTTCCAAATAAATTCTTTCTAAATTTAAACAATGTGTTTTTCTGGATTTGTTTTCTCATTTTGTCTCTCATAGTTGAGGTATACTTATGTTGTCAATTATAGGTCTCTCTCATCTTTTTAAGTGGGAGAACTTGCACAATTGGTGGCAGACTAAATACTTTTTTCCCCACTGTACATATAAGTACATGGAGTGTAAGATTTGCATTTAACTAAAAGTAGAGGTTCAAAAGGAGTATCATTACTCATTAGAGAGAGACACCACGTATGTGTGTGGAGACTCATATACCATTGGTTGCTTCATTGCAATTTAAATATAATCAAATAAGCTCAAAGAAAAATACAAGAAAAAAATGCATATAACAACCATAAAATCCATACTAAATATTTAGAAGTGACAGTTACAATGCTTGTACAGTATATTATTCCAAGTACTTATAGTCTTACTAATCATATTACATCTTTATAGCAATAATAGTACATAAATAATAGTAGCCATGGCTCATGGTGCTTGTATAGTAACAGACCGGTTGTACATAAACAGCAAGCGTTACCCTATCAGTGTCCAGACCAAAACAGAAATGCTATGAAACAGTACTAAGTTAGATTCACACATAGGGCAATGCACAAATGGGGCTACGGCGGTTTCCTGGCGTGCTTTGAGTCAAAAAACCCGTCAAAGCCCTGTATGAACAGTCATATGCCAAAATCTAGCGCATGTTGCGACAGACCCGAAACTTTTGTATGCGCCAATTCTACGAGGTGTGTTACATCAGATTCATACGACCCACCACATTTATTAATGTGTCTCGACAAAATGTGGCACAAAACTGTCGTACCGATCCACACCAATTTCATAGTGGCATGGCTGAGACAAAATTTTGGTACATACATTATAGACGACATTTATGATTTTTGGCGCCAATTTTTATGCGCATAATAATAGTGTAGAAAGCGCCTGAATTTATTAACCTGCTCTACCGGCACATTCTAGCACAGAATCGACAATTCTGGCTCAGGTAAACCACTTTTAAAGTGGTTTATCTGTTCCAGCATTAATGCACCTGGATTTGCTGTACTGAAGCTATAAATGTGTAGCTTCGTACGGTTCTAGTGCGACAAGCCTCCAGTACACCTCCAGCAGGTGTTAGGTACAATTGGGTACCATTTGTGAAGCAAAGCCGGAACCCTGTACCATCTTGTTAGAATCTTAAAACTTGTTTCCTGCGCTTTGCAGGCTATCACTGCCTTGTGTGTCAAAAGAAAACATTTTTTACACTCCTCTGTCTTGAAAGTTTTCTGAAGCTCCTGGTTATCCGGTGAAATAAGCCACTGATAAATCAGTGAGATTGTCTCAATAGCATAGGAGCAACACAAAGCTTTTTGAAGAAAGATATCGCTCTACCTAGATCTTTGTGTTTGATGGCAGAACTGAAAAAGTGTCAGAGTTGTAGGTATTCAAAATGGTACCTGGACAAGGGGGATGGCCCTGTATGATATCGGCAAAGAGGGTTGCGGCCTCCACATGTTGCTGTGGAGGCCGCAACCCGCTCTGGGGTATCATGGCACACCACCGCTCAGCCACAGCAGGGGGGGGGGGGGTGATCAGAATATCAAGACTAGGGATGAGCGATTATAATCTACAAAGTTGAAATCGGCACGATTTTTAGGCTGATCGGAAATTTCCGATCACACGATATTTTAGGTGACAATCTGCAGATAATCTATTACAATCATGCCATTTTAGGCGCTTCCTGTCATTTTGGCAGCCAGCAAATCAGATTAGAGCATAGAGCAGGGTGAGCTGGATGTGCGACGTCATGACTGTGATGTGTATGGCCACCGGGAAAGGGGGTGGGGGGTCCGGACGGACAGACAGGCTTTGGAAAGGAGGGTGTATATTTTGCAGCCCAGACTCTGCTTTGAACCTGCATTGAAATGGCATTATTTTTACCACTTTTTGGCCAGCACACCTCGCACCTGAGGTGAAATTGTACCTTTTATTTTGTGCACCCCAGTTTTGTTCAAAGAGAAACCTTGTAGTTAATTTTTGATACAGAAATTTTGTAGTAAATATTGGTGTATTTCATTGGTGCAAAAAACACCTTTTGTTATCCGTATAACTTTTTAATAGCTGTATTGCACTTTGGTGTTCCCCAGTTTTTTTCAAATAACCACCTTGTACTTAAGTTTGGATACAGAAATTTTCTAGAAACTGTTGGTGTATTTCATTGGTGCAAAACCCCCCTTTTGTTATCTGTATACATTTTAAATAGCTGTATTGCCCTTTGGTGCGCCCCAGTTTTTTTCAAATAGCCACCTTGTACTTAAATTTGGATAAACAAATTTTGTAGTAACTGTTGGTGTATTTAATTGGTGCAAAAACCACCTTTTGTTATTTGTATAACTTTAAATAGCTGATTGATTTGGTGCCCCCCCCTTTTTTTTTTTTAAAAAATAGCCACCTTGTTTTTTACATTTTGGATACAGTTTTTTCTAGTTAACTGTTGGTGTATTTAATTGGTGTAAAAACCCCTTTTTTATCCATAAACTTTAAAAGCGTATTGCATTTGGTGCACCCCCGGGTTTTTTTTAAAAAACCCCACCTTGTATTTAAATTTTTGGATAAAAAATTTTGTATAACTGTCGGTTTTTTAAATTTGGGTGCAAAAAACACTTTTTTTTATCGTATAATTTTAAATACCCTATTCATTTTGGTGCGCCCCCAGTTTTTTTTTCAAATAGCCCCTTTTTTTTAAAATTTTGGTACAAAAATTTTTGTAATATGTTGTGTATTTAATTGGTGCAAAACCACCTTTTTTACCGTATAAATTTAAATTTTATATTGCACTTGGGTGGCCCCAGTTTTTTTCAAATAGCCCCTTGTACTTAAATTTTGGGATCAGGGGGGGCGTGGCCTGATGTGAGGAAGCAAGACGTCTAGGGAACTCCCTGGGGCCTTTTTTTTCAAAGACTCAAACCCCACCTCAATGACCCCAGGAAGGCAAGGAAGCCCTAGGGACACTGGTCCAGGATTGGGGTGTCCCCATCAGCAACTTCTTAGCCCCGCTCGTGTTGTCTTCAGCGCCGGGATTAGCCGCGACCCTCCGAGCCCAGGCCTCTTTTCAACAGGATGGGGGTCCCCCCGGGGGCCTGCCTGCCCAAAACCAAATGACCCCTGCGCACGATCCCGGACCTTCGGCGCGTCTCAGAGGCGCAGGTAAGCGCCGCATTGCTCCCCCCAAGACCGCGACGCTCCCCGGCCTCACGCAGTCAGGACGGGTTTAGAAGCAAGAAGGGGGGGAGGAAGCGGCCATCTTGGGAGGCAGTTCGCCGCCATTACTGAGCGTCTCTATGGGATTACCCACAGCCATACAGGCGCTAGAGGGGGAGGAAGCCCGAATCTAATATGCTCTCAGAGCTTCTTTTCCCCGTCTTGGGGCGGGGTAATCATTTCCTGAGAATGCAGAAAGGGGGGGTCACGTTCCCCGAGTCAGGAGGACATTTTTGCTAACTCTGCATGTCCCTGTGGGCACTGTGCAACAACTACAGCTCCACTGTCACATCAGTCTCGCATCTGCCCTCTGTTCCAAACTAATCCGGGACCTGGTTCCTAGGACTCTGTACCTGACCCATTGAAAAGTTATTCAATAAAGCATGTCTCAATCCTGGCTATGGGGCACTTTCCCTCTGATAACCCCCAAGAGGCCCTCCTGTCTGCTCCCCAAGGACCACATCTCCCTCAAGTTGCTCTGGGACCCTACCGCAAAACGACCCACTGTAGTTTTTCTGCCTCTGCTATCATCCTCAGCCGCTGCTAAAGATAAAACTTTACGGGGCCCAGGGCCCCCCCGAACTACAAGCACTCTTTACACTCTTGCCTACAAAAGTGACTGTCACACTAGCACAACCTTAAAGGGGGCCGGCAAAGGGTCTGCACTGGTTCAAAAAAATCTCTCACATCCAAGCCAAAAAACCCACTCTTAAAAGTCTCAAAGCACGGTCCACCAACATCCTAACTGCAAGATGCAATTAAACATCAACAAATCCTCCAAAAGAAACTTGTAGCCAGTTTGATGACTTTGAGAACAGGAACCGTAGGAACAATATCAGAGGTATCCCTGAGGTTGTTAAGTCGCCGGACCTATGTCAATCGCTCATTGAGCTTTTTAACAGGCTTCTGGATAGGGCAGTGAACACTCCCCTGGAGATTGACAGAGTACACAGGGCTTTGCGCCCCTTGAGCCAGGATCCTGAGAGACCACGCGACGTGATTTGTCGCATACACTACTATGCGATTAAAGAGGAAATAATGAAAAAGGCACGTGGCACCCAAAATCTCACACACGAGGGAGCAAAAATAGCGATATTCCTGATCTCTCACGACGCACTTTACGCCTGCGAGCCGCCATAAAGCCGTTAACTTCACTGTTGCAGGGTAGACAAATACCATACAGATGGGGATACCCCTTCTCCCCCCATGTTAGAACGGAAGAGGGTACGGCCTCCTTTAGATCCCCAGCAGACCTCCAGGCTTTCCTAACTGCTCTGAAACTCCCTCCCATCACCCTTCTTGACTGGGACTCTGCTTATCTGGCTACTTCTACACTCGCTTTCCCGGTCCGGCCTCCTCCACAGAGACGGGAGGATACCATGCATTCTCCTAAGGAACAGCGTCTATCTAGAGATCAGAGAAGGGATTCCCGGCTAGAACGGATGGACGGTACTGCTAAACGTAGTTTGCTGTATAATACGCAGTGAGAGGCTAGTTGGGCCCCACAGGGGCATAGAACACCCCCCTTTCGTATGCCTCTTGGATCACTGGTTTCAGACTACTGTGATGACCACCCTTCGGGTCCGATTCTATACTGTTCATTCAGACTATCACTTTTCTGCAGATATCACTTGCCTTCTAAACTTTTTTGCATACCTATAGTCTTTGACACTATTATAACCATCAGTAATGATAGTCGCTACAGGCCCCATGGATAACTCCGTTCTGTTACTCTGTGACTTTTACTTGTAGTGACTTCACTTGTTTCTCTATCCCCCCATAGGTTTCGACGCAGGCACCATATAGCTGTCACTAACTCTGCAAATGCTAGTAGGTTTTGTTGGCCTAGATTTTTGTTGTTAGACTTAGTTATATGGCATACCTGTTTCTTTACGTATGTTGCTGTTTGTACTCATCTACTTGGACGAGACGCTAGCACTGGCTATGATGTTGTTACTATTTCCAGCTTTACCTTACAATTGTCTCCATGACGGAGCTGCAAATATCATCCCTTAACGTTAAGGGATTTAATATCCCTGAGAGACGGTCCCAAATTCTCTACAATATGCACAAACAAAAGACCCAAATCCTTTGTTTGCAGGAAACGCATTTTATATCAGGCCATCTCATGACCTATCAGAATAAGTACTTTCCCCTATGGTGTCATAGTAGCAATCCATCTAATAAATCTAAGGGAGTTGCAATCTTCTTTCATAAAAATCTTCCCTCTTTTTCCACAAGTCCTTACCAGTTACTATCTTGGATACGTTCAGTGATGACGACGCTAGGGCGCTATTTGTGAAGTTTAGCTTGCAGGGCCAAATTTAACATTGGCGAACGTGTACCCCTCCAACCGGGCAACTTTCCTTCCTCACCAAGGTCCTGGACAGTCTCACCTGCTTTGCCCAAGGCCAATTATAATGTGTGGTGAAACTCAACCTAGCCTTGAACCCTCCTAGACACATCCATGGGCCGCTCATCAACAGCATACCAAACCCTCAACAAAGTACGTAGGCTGTCCACGAGCTCCAGCTAGTAGATGTTGGAGACTCCTCCACCCGCAGGACAGGGACTACAAAGTTCTACCTTTTCCCCACAACTCCTATAGTCCTATCGACTATACTTTCTGCAACACTCCCTTTCCCCCGTCACGTGGTAAATGCTTCTGTGGGGAAATACTTCAATTCGGACCATGCCCCTGTCCATTGCGACCTTGCCTCCCGGGCTATAAACGTTCTGCCTTTGCTTGGAAGTTGAACGAGTCGCTCCTCTCTGACTCCCTTTTTCTTTCTGACTTAAAACACACCCCTTGACTTGTTCATCTCGACGCATCGCTCAACTCAACTCCCCACAAATTCAATGGGAGGCCCTAAAGTGCACATTGCGGGGAACTCTTATAAAGCATGGCTCGCGCCCTAAGAGAGAGGCCTACTCTAAACTCCAGTCTCTCTTGACTCAGCTGTCTTCTCAAGAATCCATACAAATCAAAAGGATTGGAGTCAGACCTGAGAGCTTCACCAAGACGCGGCATGAGATACCCGCTGATGGAGAACAAGCAAAAAAGAAAATCGTCAATTTTTTGGCTCTAGCATTCTATACCTGGGGGTAACAACCCAGGCAAATTCCTCGAAAACGTGCATTTTGGGCCCGGGGGGCCCATTTCTTTTTTCCCCCCGTTTTAAGCCCCCGGAAAAGGGCAAACGAAACATTAACGGAAAAACTTTTTTATCAATGTTCCATAAATTTTTTTTCCTCTTTATAAAACCTCCCTCCACCCCATTTTAAACCACCACTCTCCTTCTTTCCTACCTGCGAAAAAAGCCTCCCCCCCCTTTTTGGGGCCCATTCCCTGACCCCCTGGAGGCCCCCTTCACGACAGGGAATTCAGGCGGCGATATCCTCTCTGCCCCCCTGGCAAGAGCCCGGGCCCGGGGTTGGGCTATAGGGCCCTTTTTTTTTAAAACCTTAAGGGAAGATTTTTAACGGGAAAAACCCCTCCTTGGTTTTTTTAAATTGCGGGGGCCCGAGACCCCCTTTTTTTGGATCCAGCTTTCCTGGGGGCCCTCAAAAAAGTAACCCCAAAAGAGGAAAAGCCCTTCGCTCTTCTGAGCTATCCCCCCATATTTTCCTAATTAACACTGCCGCAAAGCTCTTCCCCTAAAATGTTCCCCTTTAGAATAAACCCCTTTTATTGGATCCCCTTACCCAACCCGGGGACCAGGTAGGATTCATTCCCTCCAGGGGGCGGGGGGACTTATTTCCAAGACCTTTCTTCTACCCCAAAGCCATTTCAAAAACAGCCCCCGTGCCTTTTCCTTAACTGGACGCAGAAAAGGAAATTTGACTTTGGCGGGGCCTTTTCTACTTGGTGCCCCGGGAAATCTGTATTTTGGGGCCCGACAATGTGGGGGGGAGAATTATGTCATTTATCAGCCCCCCCAAGCTAATACAAATTAACGGCCCCTCCTAAAACCCTTCAAAATTGGGTAATGGCACCGGGGCAGGGATCCCCCCTTTCCCCCCCTCCTTTACATCCTGGTCATGGAACACTTAAAGCAGGCTACCGGGCAAACCCCTTTTTATTCGGGGACCCCAGGTCGAGGACAGGGCTTTTAAAATGCTCCGCTTTGCGGGATGACCTGCTTCTATACGAACCCACCCAAACCAAAATCCCTCCCGGAAATTTTATAAGGGACATAAAAGGAATATAGTGGGTTTTCATTCACCAAAAAATTAAAAAAGGCAAAAGCCCACTTGGCTTTTATCTCCCGACGGACACTCTGTCCTGTTTAAAGCCCCCTTTTCCCCTTTTTCCCCGTGGAGGAATCGCCCTTTCAAATATCTCGATTGCACATTCCTCTAGCCCTTTGAAAAGATTCTTTGATCAAATTTTTTACTCCTATTCCCTCAGGATAAAGCAAGATCTTTGGGGTTTGGGACGAGGGGTTTTTTTCCGGGAAAATTGGGAGGTTTAAAAACCCAAAAGATGAAAAATTCCCTACCCCGCCTGTTGTCCCTTTTTCAGGCCACCCCGGCTTTTAAAAATCCCTAAGTCCTTCTTTAAAGATTTTGCATAGACGGGTTTCTCAATTTTTTTGGGGCCACATGGACACCCCGGGATTGCTGAAGCCACCTATCGCGGCCCAAATTTTTGGGGGAGGAAATTTAACTTTTCCCGGGAGTTTCAGCCCTACTTTTCTTGCCACAGTTGCTTTTCCATATTGACTCCTTTCAAAAAAGAATTTTTAAACTATGGGTCGCCCTAAAAAAAACCGTTGGTAAAAAGCTCCATAGCGGCTCTCCCTTGGCTAACACCCCGTAAGGGTACCAAAAAGCCTTCTCCCCCTCCATCCCCTAATTTCGAGCCCCCTTCGGGGTTTTTAAGGCAGGGGGTTATGCATCAAAAATGGAAAATTTTAATCTCCCAAGGGGCCCCCGACCCCAAACTGGGAAATCTGGGGGACTCCCGGAAGGGCCCCTCTCTTCAGCACTTTCCCGCCAAATAGGGGGTTTGTGCCTGTCCTCCGCTGGGTTTATGGAGTGCCTATTGGGGGGGACGTTTAAGAGTTATGAGGGTGGTGGGTGCACCCCGGGGGCATCGGGGTTCGCTAGGCTTCACTACAAAAAACTACGCGCTTTTAATTTTGGGGAAAGGGGACATTTTGGAAAATTAAAAACCGAAAACCCCCCACTATTTTGAACAGTTTGGGGCCCTGGGTAGGGCATTTTAGGGGCACGTCCCCTCTCGAGTCCCATATTTTCTCTTTGCTTAGAGTCACTCCCGGGGGGGAAAACCCCCTTTCCCCAAAAGGGGCTGGGAAAAGAGAAATTTAATTGGGGCCTGGGCGGGTCGGGGGAAATTGGGAAAAAGGGCCCTTTTAAACCCAACAAAATAAATTCCCCTGTTCCGCCAAGCACACAAAATTTAGCTACAAAAATTTTTACCAAAATGGTACCGGGGGTTCCTGGGTGCTGAAGGCCGGGGTTTGGGGGGCGGGGGCCTGAAAAGGCCTATGACCCACATTTGGTGGGGGTGTCCCGGGGATACAGCCCTTTGGTTGAAAGGGGATTGACATTTAAACCCATCAGATCACGGGGATAAAACTGCAAAAATAACCCTTCCTCCCTCCCCCCCTTTAATATTTCCCCCCCACCTACCAAAACTCGGGGGGAGACACCCCTGGGGTTTTCTAATCCTTTCCGCAAAAAGGTCATCCCTTCCCAAAGGCTTTTCCCCCAGCCTGTCCATCTTTACAGACTTGGGTTAAAAGGGGATCCACCCCTGCAGGGGATTTGGGGGAGTTTTTGGAAAACTCCCCCCTCGCAATACATAAGTACCTTTGGCCCCACAAAATCCTTTGGCACCACAGATTTTTTAAACCCTTCATGATGAAGGGAGGGTCCCCTCACCCACCTTTACCCGCCTTTGGGTATCCCTCTACTTTTAAAACGGGGAATTTTTCCCTTTTCCTATGATGGTTTTTTGGGGGCCCACGAAGTTTTTGTTTGTTTTTTTTTCCCTTTTATTGGTTTCATTGGTCTGAAATTCCGTTTCCAGTAACTACCTAGGGTTAAATTTTGTTGCCTATGCACAATAAAAGCGAAAAATCTTTTTATCTGTGAAAAAGGACATTCCCCCCGGGAGGTTTTTAATACCCCTCTCCCGGGCCCGGTTTTTTCCCCCCGGGGCGCGGACGTCCCCCTCTCACGTCGTGGGGAAACCCCCCTTGCTTTTATCTCTTTGGGCCTTTGACAACAAAGACAAATTTTTTGTTTGCTGCACTTAAAATCGACGAAAGTAACTATCCACCCGTTTTCCCCGTGGGGTTTTGTACCTCGTTTGCCAAAGGGTTTAAAAAAAAATCACGAAGCCTTTGATTTTGTAAACTTGCATAACATAAAAATCTCTGGGCTATGTGAGAAGTTTGCCAGTTCTTACCCTCAAAAAAAAAACCCTTTTGAATAAGAAGAAAAAAAAAAAAACTTCCCATAACCCCGTGTTAGATTTTAAAAAAACCCCTAAGCGAGGTTCCTTTTTTGTCAAATGCAATATCGAGGGGAAAAATTACTCACATTCAAAATATCTATGCCCCCGAAACAGGGGGCAGCTTTCGTTTCTATCCTCGGTCGAATTGAACACATACGCAGAGGGTAGGATTATACTATGTGGCGTTTTTAAAATCTCGCCTTGAACCCCCAGTTTAGCCCGTCTTGGGGTTACACCCTTTCCCCCCTTTTAAAAAATTGAATAGAATTAGAAGTTTCTGCATAATTGGCACTTTCTGACATCTGGCGTTCACTTACCCAGAAACGAGGACTACACTTTTTTTTTTCCCCTCCGCACCCGGAAAACAGTAGGAATGAAAAAACATCCAACCACCTTTTCCAATCTCCCTAGGCAACATAAAGCTTCCGACCACGCCCCCTCCTTGAGTTTATTGAAGAAGACGCAAGATATTTAAATTTCCGTCTTAAGAATGTTCTTAAGATTCGGTGTGCCTAATGACCCGAGTAAACGATAGAAAAACTTCCTAGGGGACCACGACGGATCCATTTGCCCAAAAAACGGGAATCATTGAAATGTGTAACTCGAGAATCTTAATTAAACAAGGGGGTAGCTTAAAAGGGAGGGAAAATGCTAAGCTCACTTCTTTATTGTCTAATTAGCGGGCTTGAAACACCGTAAATTTTATTGTCACAAAGTATTTTGTGACCCATTGTTCACTAAACATCGGTCCCTTGCTTTTTGGAAAAAGGCTTCCGGTTTAAAAGTTTTGTGCTGGTCAGGCCCGGGCTGCCCATAGGGCAAAATGGCTTTGCCCGTGGGCCCCCTGGGTCCGGGGACCCCCCCCCCGGGGTTTCGGGTTTCCCCCCCCAGCCCTTGGCCGGGGCACGCACAGGGGCCGCAAAGGTCGCATATGCGACCCCTCCCTTGCCGGAGCCCACAGGCCCCCTCGCTGCCGGCCGGGGTTTTTCCCGACCCGCCCTGCAGCCATCACGGCCGCCCCCTGCACCCCGGGGGTGCAAGAGCGCGAGGCTGAACAGGGGGACTACGATCCCCTCTGTTCAGCTCCCGGAGGCAGGGGGCAGGTGGCGATGTGTTTGACCTATCAGTGCCCGCTCCCCGTCCCCCACTCTGTGCGGTGGCCTCCGGGAAGAGGACAGAAAAGGGGAAACAGAAGCAGAGACCCCAAGTAAGTATTGATTTTTTTTTTTT